>JANAVB010013598.1:15135935-15293650 GCA_029216955.1 Iris pallida | reverse complement strand
CCCTCACACACAAGTGACACCCTTGCATTCATTCCATGTTAACACTATTTGCTATTCCTATGGACACGTATACACATTGCAGTCCTATTTACACACCACTAACTGTCATATGGGGTATTGGTTGATGTAGGAATATTAGGATTCTATTGGGTTGGGGCAATAGGTTAACTGTTAGTTACATAGCTGTCATTGACACCATGCATTGCACACCACTGTTTCAGTTGCTTTGACACATACCTAATGACCTATTACACTCTACTAGCTAACTGTTACTAGACACACACACCCTCACATGATACACCAAGCCACATTGTCACAATACACTACACTGTTTTTCATTGGTACACACATGCCACATGCCACTATGTTAACATTACACACACACCCATGTAACCTCTCCCTATCACTCTATGTATATATATATATAAATATATTATATATATATATATATATATATATATATATATATATATATATATATATATATATTATATAGATATATATAGTGTAATGTTAACATAGTATATATATATATATATATATATATATATATATATATATATATATATATATATATATATATATATATATATAATATATATATATACTATGTTAACATTACACTATATATATATATATTATATATATATATATATATATATATATATATATATATATATAAAAATATATATATATATATATATATATATATATATATATATATATATATATATATATATATATATTTTATATATATATATATATATATATATATATATATATATATATATATATATATATATATATATATATATATACTAAATATATATATATATATATATATCTATATATATATATATATATATATATATATATATATATATATATATATATATATACTATGTTAAAAAAAAATATATATATATATATATACTATGTTAAAATTACACTATATATATATATATATATATATATATATATATATATATATATATATATATATATATATATATATATATATATATATATATATATATATATCATATCTATATGTGATATTTTATTAATATGGCCTATGAGTGAATGTGACTATTATGTAAGTTAGATGAATACTAATGTATGTATATGTGAATGATAACTATATTAACTTAATGTAAATGTGTATATGTGTGGAAAGTGTGTAACGGTCTATGTATGATATAGCTATATGGCCTATGGCCTATATACAGGGCACATAGCCTATGGGTGTATACATATGGCTCGTAGCCTGTGTGTGTGGCTTGAATGCCATTTAAGATGTGTAGCTGGCTTGTATAGCCTCGAAATTGTGTGTGCTTGCTAGAATAGGCTGGTTAGGCTTGGTGAGACTTGTTTGGCTTAGGCTTGACCTAGTTGACCTAGTTGACTAGAGTTGACCGAGAGTTGACTTTAGTCCAGTTAGACCCCAAACATTATGTAGATGCATTGTAGCAGTCTGATATATTATTTTAGACTTATAGTGACATGTACTGTTCTATAAGAGACAGACACCACTCCTCGGACAGTAGATTCTCTTCGGATACTTATGATACAGGCGAGTACATTCTCTGATCATTTCATATCTTGTTTAGGATTATATTTCCTGCTTTAGATTACTTTACATGATGCTGACACGTTGGAAACACGGATTAGTACTATATGGATCTTGTCGTACGATGTTATCCCCTTAGTGGATACATCGGGTATTCCTTGTTCGTGTACTTTATCGTGAGCATCGTGTACTCCTTGTATTCGTGACATTCGTGTGCAAATCGTGTAAAATCATGTATATTCATGTGTTCACATGATCTTCGTGTGCGACTATACTTCGTGTGCAATAACATAACTTGGCTAGATCCTTGTGTATTGATTGGGGCAGGCGAGTAGAAGTGGTTATGTATTCAATCCAGTAGATTACTCGTGTGCAACCTCCTTAGATTACTCGTGTGCAATATTGTACCATTTATATAACCATCTTGTGCTCTGAATCACTAGTCACTGTTAGTTCTCTATATACTGTAGCTATTTACTTACAATCTCTCTTTTTTTACATCATGTTGTTCTTCAGTATCATGTATCTTACTCTCTAGCATGTTTATATTTCCTAACCTGTTATGATTTGTTGAGATGTACTGTACTCGCTCCTGTCCTGACTGGACCTGTTTAAAATTTTACAGTGAATGATGAGGCTCTGGTGTCTACCCATTATGGTGCAGCTTTAGACAACACTTGTGACTTGGACCCACTTGCAGTAGAGGATCTACCACCAGTGGTTTAGACTGCTAGCTTAGACTCTTACCTTGTCTTCTCATTGATACATTATTGTATATACTGGGAGTTTGTTTTATCTGATGTTTCTGGATATGTATTTATCTTAGACACTTAGACTTTATCTGGATTATTTTTTCTATAGATTTTATTCTGTTCTTATCTATCTATCTATCTTTTATCATGCTCTACCTTAGATGTGATTGAGACTGTATTTGCTATGTCACCTCCATTCGGAGTGTATATACTGTACAGGTACCTTTATATTGTTATATGTTTGACCTAGGACAGCATTCTACTGCCGATACTGCAGCGTAGGCTGGACGTAGGTGCGGGTCGTGACACGTTTTTAGTGGTGGCCCATGCAGGTCTAGTTTAGAAATGTGGTGGTAGTCGAACTATAATATCACTGCAGCCTGCAGTAGGAATTAATATATTTTGAAGGTACTCAATCACACTAGGAAGAACTCTTAATCACATTTATTTTATCTAAATTATTGCTTATTGACTTCCCTTGAATATAAACTGTCCTCCTTTGAATTTTCGCTTCATTCTCAGAAATTGCTTCTTGTTTTGATCTGTCTTCATGATGGTTATGGAGACACGTTCTTATCGCTCCGGTCCGGGAAATACTATCGAGAGGCTGGCCACCTCTAGTCCTGTTTATCAGGGCCTCGAGACCGCAGCTCCTGTTGTGCCAACTCAGGTTGGCATTTCTGTTACATTGGAGGTGCACCTCCGTCTGTACAGAGACCTTTTTCCATCATTCCCGATTTCTCTCAGCAGCAGCGGTTCATGCAGCATCAGCAGCAGACTAGGGGAAACCAGCAAGGGCGAGCTTTCGCCAGGACAGTCGAGGATGCACATGCTATTGGAGATCTTGCTGCAGGTTCCGATCTTCTCGATTCCATTACCACAATTGCCTCTTATAACTATCTTGAAATTCGATTCCATCTGCTCCTTGTTGACTGATTAATTTTGTTCTGTTGTTCTTGTGTTATGTTTGTTTTCTTCTGAGAAAAATCATATGGGCTAGGTCACTTCAGTTGTAGGATCTATAATCTTCGATAGTCGTGTTAGCTGGCATAGTGAGGACATATAGTCAGATTTTGGACGTATTTCTCGGGTGTGGGAATTTAAGGTTTTCGCTGTCGCATGCGGCAATACAAAAATTTTAAATACCATGAACCTAGAGGTATGTACCTTAGTCAAGGACTCTGTGATTATCGTAGCCTTGCTCACTAGCATGACGAAGACTCTGAACAACATGATTTTGGACAGACGTATATGATTATCATACCCTTCTGTTGTTATAAAAATTGTATTCCATCATCAAATAACTTAAGAGTAGGGATATTTAGTTTTGTAGAGCTTATTCATATGTAGTTCTTTCATAGTGTAATGATATGATGACATGTAGAGTGTCTATGCCCTAGAGATGATAGTTAGCATTGGTATTAGAATAGTAACCCATTGTAGATAATTTTCTTGTTATTATAATACCAACCGGTTTACATATAGGATGTTAGTATGCCTTACAGCCTTGATGATTGTTATTTTTTTCTTACCTTTTTCCAGTGAGACACCCATGACCAGAGCCTGTCCTTGAGTATAGTTGCAGTTCACCTAAGACTGAGAGGTCTATATATACATATAGATTGCAGATGATATTGGCATATGTGATGGGTTGGTTGGTATCTATAGGCTATTGTTGTATAGGGTATTGACATGTTGTTTAGCCTATATTTGGTTCAGGTTTCTATTTTAGTTAATTTTTCTTTGTGTGGAGTTCAGTCATGTTTGATCAACCTTTATAGGTAGTGTGCAGACCCTTCACTAGATACCCTGTCCCCTTGGTTCAGACTTGTACAAGTTGTTCACTGCACTCAAATTCCATTACCTACCATGTTGAATCATAGATTTTACTGGACCATTGTTCAGACCCCAATTATTGACTCACCAATATAACCATCAATCCCTTATCATATTCTGTATATCTGGAGAGTTAGTATCATGCATATTAGAGGTCTGCACTCATCCTTACTTCTGTACATGGTGACCTACTGCATCTCTTAGCATTTTACCTTACTTGATAGCCTTACAATACCCTTCATTATAACCTGCAGTACCTGCCCTACAAAACCTTTTGGGCAGGGTTGTTCAGTCCACTTGGACAATTGTATACATTGGGATATAATGTGGGTTGTTAATAAGAGTTCTCCTTTGATCATTGTTCTGTCCCCTTTCATTCTTAGATACAGATGATATCTGGTTAGCCCACCTGTCCACATACATGTCCAAACCCTTTCTTTTATTGTTGGTTCAGTCTTCCAAAGCCTCTACCTGAGCATTAGTTTCCATATGCAGGTTTCCTTTCACTTTAACTTACAAGTGAACCCAAATGTCCTGTCCTTTAGTTTATAAATTCAGTCTCCTTAGCATCATTCCCTTTTGCCTATATTGATGTTTCAGACCATTCATCCTTAGCCTAAATTCGAAGCATTTGTTTCAGCCCCTTATAAGTTTAGTCTACTTTAACCCTTGGTTGATCAGTCATATATATATATATATATATATATAGATGATATACTCAGGATATATGTGATGGGTTGTTGTTCTTGAGCATATCTATATGTGGTAATTGGGATTGGTGTGCTTAGCTTGTAGGTATTTAGTTATATATGGGTGACTTGATAGGATTGGGAAGTTAAGAGTTAGTCTATTATAGAGTTTTTCTTTTGCTAATCTCTAGTTGCCAACACCTTGATAGCTAGCATAGGTAAAATCCTAAGAAGTTGACCAGCTGATGACCAAGTACTTGGATGTTGAGAAATTGACTAGTGATTGACCCTTGACTATGTTTGACCTAGAAGGAGTGCGATCATCTTAATTTCGAGGACAATTTTTCTAAGGGGGTAGAATTGTAACACCCAATTTTACAGATGAGGATAATTTTAAATTTTTTAATTATAATTATAATTATTGTTATTTATTTCACATTATGATTTTTGGTAATTTTTAATTATTGTTTAAACTATTTAAAAACTGTTTTAAGTCATGACTTGTGATTTTGATGTGATGCTAGTGAAACCCGAGAGACTGTCTGACCTAGAGCCTAACCATGTGATTAGGGATATTTAATTATCATTTTTAGTCTAGGGGTGATTTGGTCATTTTGACTTATTTGAATTATTTGATTAATTATCGAATTGGTGATTGATATCTGTGACCTTGACTTATTGAGACTAGTAGACTAGCCTAGAACCTAATCCTAGCCATGGTAACCCTAGTCTAACTTGAGTTAACCCATTTTAGTCATTAGAGATTAGTTTTAGAATGAGGGGATTTGGTTTAGTGAATTTAAGTCATGATTTATGATTTTATGAAATGGCTTATGACTTAATGACTTAAATGATTAGGACTTAAGCCCATGGGCCAATTTAGGAAACCCTAACCCTAATTATTCAACTCATGACCAGCCATAGGAGAACCCCTCCCTATTTAATGTCATGTTGAGGTGTTCTTGCCTCTTTTAGAGCTTGACCTAGAAATTGAAGAAAAGGTATTTTCTCCCCTTCCAAAAATACCCATAAATTTCTTTTTAATCCTAGTCTTTTGAATTAGGATCTAATTCCTGGTTGTTTATTATTTCTGGAGGTTAATCTCAGTTTTTGGTTCATTTGGAGCTTGGGAGTTGCTTTTTGAAATCTTTCTATTGGGGATTTCTTGGAGGATTGACACTCAATAGGTAAACCAATTAAACCCATTGTTTTTCCTGTTTTCTTTGCATATAGGGCTTGGTTTAAGGATTCCCTAGCTGTCCTCGAGATTTGGGCACAATTCGTGTCCATTTCGTGTCATCGGACACGTATCATAATAGGTGCATAGGTGTTTGTAGAAATGCTTCTTAGGAAATTATTTTCGAATTTTGAAATTCTAATTACATAGATCTGTAGATCTAGGCATGTGTATGAACTTTTGTGAAGGGTGTTTGGTGTTTCGTGTCGGTTTGTGTCACGTTTTTAGCCTTGGATACGCAGTACGAACCCTACGCCTGTTTCCTGCGTATCAGGGTCCATATCTCGTGACACAGGACACTTCGGGACACGAAATTTTGTGTGTCGTGAGGGACAAGGTCTGACATCATGATCCCAAAATTTGGGAGCAGATGGTTGAGTACACGTGGAGCAATCGTGCCCGCACTGGGCACGCGCTACGCGCGCACAGCTGCAATCTGCGCGCTGACACGGGCTCCATGTCGCGTCTTGGAGTCTCGTGGACACAATGTAGGGTGTCTATGAGGTGGCACTACCCTAGGCAAACCTAGGTGCACACCCACGTGTTGTGTCGTGTCGTGTGTCGTGTCCTAGAGACGAGTGCACGCGTGCACGAGACAACATGTCTGTGTGTGCACGAGAGTGGTTCATGATGTGTGGACACGCCGTATCCGGCTCTGGGTGACACGAGAGGACTCGAGGGACACCTACACATATGTGACACTAATTACCAACCTTTAAATTTGCATATTAACATGATTTGTTGATCGAAATTCGAATTTCCCCATGTGGACTGATACATGCTTTCTGTTTTTTTTATTTTGAGATTATTTCCAGTTCAAATTGATTCTTAATGTGTATTTGCCATATTTGAGTTCACCACATGTGTATTAGTCTATTACAAGATTGTTTACAGATTTGGATTTGGTTTTGCATTTTAAAATGGGATTTCGATATTGTTTGGACTGTTAAATGTGTGACTGATACCTATTCACTAAAAATTTAGATTTGATTTCCTATTTAAACTAAGGATTCAATTTACATATAAATACATGTACACATGTAATAGCTACTGCTAGATTAGATTCTCATGATAGATTAGGTTTTTGCACTTTGTATGGATTTTCGAATTATGGGTTTGGGCTATACAATGTGGACTGATACACAGTCCTAAGAATGCAATTTCTGAAACTTTTACTCCTAATAAACTGCCACTTGATTCCAGTTTTCAAACAAATTTTGAAATGTTATTGCCATGTTTAAATTAAATTACCTTATGCTAGTTCACTGTTTGATGGATTCAAGTAATAGGGGTTTTTGAATTGAATGGGTAATTAGATCCTTGAGTTAACTGTCAACCAAATCTGAGAATTCTCACCGTCTTTGATTCCTTTTCCTAAACTCGTAATACACACACCACTCCTATTAGCTAACTGTCATGTTGGAACAAAACCTATTTGCTGATTGCCTTGACATGTTTTGTTCACTGATTTACATGCCACACACCACCACTGTCATGTGGTAACACATGGACACACCCTCACACACACAAGTGACACCCTTGCATTCATTCCATGTTAACACTATTTCCAATTCCCATGGACACTTATACACATTGCAGTCCTATTTACACACCACTAACTGTCATATGGGGTATTGGTTGATGTAGGAATATTGGGATTCAATTGGGTTGGGTGTAGTGCCCCGTCCCGCAAAGTCAATCGGAGGAATCGAAACGCCGACGGCGTTGGAACTTAGCCTTGCAACGGCTGCTCGAAGGCTCGCTCGTCCGAGGCGACTCCTCGCACAGGTGGGGTAGTTTCGGTGAACTTGCCTCATCTTAGCCTTCACATAATAACTCGCAATGTTTTCAACTTGCACAAGTAGGCTAATATAAAAGCTACGAACGCACATAGCTAAGGGAATAATCCCGACCCGTCGGAATGTCTTAGAACATGGAAAATGGTCCCACGGTCTTCATAGAAGTCGGCTCAGCGTGCTTTCAAATGACACTCGATCCTTCAATCCCGTGGCTTGGGAGAATGAAGTTGGCTCAAGTTGCTAAGTTGTCTCAACACTTGAAATAGCCTAAGTTATAGGCGTCGCCAGCGTGAATGCTTGGTAAAGCAAGCACGGTCCCGTCGTTTTGTCCCAACACTTAAAATAGCCTAAGTCATAGGCGTCGCCTGCGTGAATGCTTGATAAAGCATGCATGGTCCCGTCGTTTTGTCCCAACACTTGAATTAGCCTAAGTCATAGGCGTCGCCCGCATGAATGCTTGATAAAGCATACACGGTCCTGTCCCGTAAGGCTTGTCATAGCCTTCGCACGTCCCGCAAGTTAAGTCGTCTTGCACGGCTTGTTGGCTTAAGTCTAGGCACCCGAGAACTTGGTGATTCAAGTCGAACGCGTGCACGGCACGTCCTCTAGATGCATAGCTCGGCGTAGCCTTTGCTCGTCGACTCGTTGCCGGAATAAGTAGACGATAGTTGCGTTGGGCTATCGAAGCCATCTCTAGCACTGTCCCGCTCTATCTGCGGTTGTCAAGTCGCATAGTCCTTTGAGAACAAGGCTCGTCGTGTAAAGTATATGACTTGAGCGTTAGCGTCGCCTAGAGAACCGGGTCTATCTAAGGCACGAGCTACGGTCGGTTTAGTGAAAAGCTTGCCACGAACAAAGGAAGTCCACGCGACTAGTTGTCATCGAGATCGGTCCCGCTACTTGGGAGTCTCGCTAAGTCTTGAAAGTCCCGCACACGAGATCGGTCCCGCTACTTGGGAGTCTCGCTAAGTCTTGAAAGTCCCGCACACGAGATCGGTCCCGCTACTTGGGAGTCTCGCTAAGTCTTGAAAGTCCCGCACACGAGATCGGTCCCGCGGCTTGGGAGTCTCGTTAAGTCTCGAGTGAGTTAAAGGAAAGCATGGTCATGTTAAGGAAGGATTTGATAGATCGAGTTGAGTATGCATGGTCATTGGACAACTTGTCGATAAGGTGTAGTCTTTTCGAATGATTGCCGGGGCGCCGGGATCATTCGGCCCGGGAGAAGCGAGTGTGGCTCAAAGTAGGATGCTGGATAACCACATGGGAGACTTCGGCGCCTCCGGGCTAGCTACCCGTGTAGGGACGAGACCGATATCCCATGAGCCAGTCCAAGATAGCTTGACATTGCTAGTGACCACTCATGTAGATGTGTCGGCAGATAGCGGCGCACCGCGTGTATGCCTTTGGATTTGGGTCTAGAGCTTGAATGCAGGTCTAGAGCTTGAATGCAGGTCTAGTCGATCAGGAAGGCCGCAAGGCGGTAGCATGATAAGTCTTGATATGTTGCGAGGTGCGGCCTCAATCTTGAAGCACGAACAAGTCTAAGCAAGGTCTAGAGGCACGACCTGCACGAGTCATCACGTTGTCGTCTTTGGGATTTGAATCGTTGGCACGAGAATTGGCCTAGTGAACTTGAGTTTAAGTGAAAGTCTTGGCACGGCCGAGTCCACATAAGTTGCTCCTCGGCGAAGCACAGTCTTGAATACGTTAAGGTCCCGAATTGAGTATGGCATGACCCTGCCGTCCCGAGTTCAAGTTTGGTCAAGTACATGCACGATGAGGCACTGCCTCGATCGAAATACACGTTGGTATTGTAGCACGACCATATCGTTGCACGTCGAGTTGGTTAGACGTCAAGTCTTAAAACTGATCCTAAGACAAGACTAGAAAGACAATCGAAAGGGTTTAAGTTGCACAAAGTAAATGAACCTGTCGATTTTGTATGGGTGGGCGAGGAGCTCACTCTACCAGTACAGTTGAGTACTTACACCCACACAGTATTCATGTGCAGGCACAGGTAGAAGCTCGTGGCACGGAGCTCGCTTGGATGCGTCAAGGCACGGAGTTCCTTGGCGATTCGAAGCGTGCGGTCGTGTTGATTGAAGACTTATACAAGATATAATGTATGAACGTCACCTTCCGAAGCTTTCGCTGGATTCAAGTATTGTATCGAGAGATGAGAGAGAGCAGAGTGAATTATAAATGAGAGAAAAGTGAGTACGAGAGACTTGTAATTCGGCCTTGCGCCCACAAATGTAATCTTGTATTCAATATCAATAAACGAGTTTCTTTTGAATGACTTGTGTTCATGTGTTCTTGTTTCAAATTTCTGCTGCATATTCAATGTATCTGCTTGGGACTTCTGTGCGACGACCCCGTCGCCGCCGCTGTAATCGGCCGTTATGGAACCTGCCTTGCATGAGCGCAATCTAGGCTCGTGCGACATCACGCCTTAGCGAGGACGATCGCTCCTACGGGAGCGGGGCGTGAAATAATGGTATCAGAGCACGGCTTTACGTCCTTGGACTTTATATCGAATTTCTCAGTTTTGAAAGCTCGTCGTTGGAAAAAGAAATGTGCGCTCTCTCTCGATTGTCCTCGACATGTCCATACAATAAGTCTAAATATTTTCAAAAGCCCGTACATGCGTTCGCTCGAACGCATCGATAGGCCATTGCCGGACTCATAGTTAGGCCTTTGTGCCGAATGGTGTCAAACATGACTCGATAGAAAACACATGCGAAGTTAACGTGTCGAGTGCGTTCCTAACTAGTCCTACGATGACCCTTGCAATTGAGCGTGAAACACGGAATATAGTCCACACGGGATGGTTATGCGGCACAACTTAGTCCAGAGTCGTACACCTCGACTTTTGGTGCAATCGAGTTGCGAGCGATATCAAGTGCCGCTCGGTCGAAAACGAAGCTACACTTAGAGTGTATATCGATAGGAACGCTATCGAGTTCACGCTTAGGCGTGCACGAAAGATTGATATGGATTTTAAGAAAGAGTGCGAATGACTTAGCACGTCGAGGCGACGTAAGAGATTACGCTAGAGATTCGTCGAACGAACCTGAAGGATGTCTTAGCGCATGACGCAAACATGATTGAGGACTAGATCATATGGCTCGAATCCGAGTGGTGTATGGATTTTCTTGGAAATTATTCGAGCAAGATTGAGGATTTTGAGTAACGAGTATATCGGCGAGGCGATGCGATCGTGCAAAGCCTTAGAACGCGTCACGCTTAGTTGATCGTGACTTTGTGTGTCCCGAACGAGATGTCGTTCGGACAACTTGTGAATGAGCAACACGAGTTAGAAAACTGATGAATAAAAGTGAATGTCTTGATCGAGGAAATCTAGTAAATCGCAAGTACGATTTCGGATTGAGTCAAATGAAATATGACTTGAGTTTTGGATAACGATATTGAAACGAGCTTGAGGAATAGCAATCGAACTTGATCTTGAATATCTAAAAAAATGTGGAATATCCAACTCGGACAACAGTATCAACGCACGACTCGAAATTGGTTGCAAAGGAAGATCGTCAGGTTACGCATATCGTCGATGGTATTGAGGCGTATCAAAGATCGATATGCGATAACTCGGGGGTACTATGATTCGACGAATGACGATCGTGCAAATGTCATTGTTCCGATTGGATGCTATACTCGGGATATTGAAACGTGTCGAGGAAAATATAGACTTGGCTCGAGGATTTTCTAGTTGAATGAATGATGATCAGACTATCGAGCTTGGAATGGATGAAATGAAATGTTTGGATTTGCTTCGTCGATAACCACAACTTCGACATTCTTGTCTTATGCGAGCGCAACTCCAGCCTCGCACATGCGTCACGTCGATTAGGGCGATCATTCCGCGTGAGCGCTGATATGGTGATTCATACAGCGGGGGTGATCGAACTTGCAATGGCGTGGCAGTTTGTATGCTTCGACTTGTGGTTTGACGCGAAGATGACTCGAGAATGACCTAGCGTGCTTGACGATCAAACTTGAGGATTGCGTAGGTCCAATCCGCGTATCGATAATGAATGAGTCTGGACTCAAACAAGAGTTTCGTCCCGATGAGAATGATTATTCCGCGGGTGCGTTACATGGTGATTCATGAACCACCGTGGATAATCGGACTCGCGTGAGATTGGGGCGCAACGTATTGTCAAAGCTAGACGACCTCATGATCGAATACATGAAATGGTTAGAATTGGTGAGTTGAATGGATTCAAATACGCGCAACTAATGCATTGATGCGAATAGGTGATCGTGCTCGATGTATAGAAATCTGAGTGACGCGAGCTTGGGTAGAAAATCCCGTACTATCGAATTTGGGTTGACCCTAGGATTGGGGTCAGTGTTGGCATTATTGTAGGGAAACTATGATTCAAATCCTGACATTGACTTAGCCTCGAAAAGATGGCCTAGCGGTTAGGCGAAACGCCCTTGTCGCAAGTGTTATCAATCAAAAGATTGATCTTGAGGATTAGTTTGAATGGATAGCATGAATCACGAAAATAGGAAACAACTCGGATGACATGTATATATTTCAGGGATGCTTGAGTATGTACAAGATGCGACTCAAGTGAGAATGACGAATTCTCTACCATGCGGCTTGGCTGAATGCATGTATTTTGGGGACGCCTGGAATGCGTGCACAATCCAGCCAAGTGATACGTTGAATGGAAATGATACTTGGGGAATGGAAGAGTGTCGAGAATTCAAAATCGTGTTGAAGAAAAGAATGATAATAGTGCGAGCGTGGCTCTGACTCAAGGAAACGCGTAGGCGTATCTCGCTCAACTGTTATAGTCCCGTGTCTAGTGCACGATTAAGTCTTGGCCACAGAAATGGTAGGATGGCTTGCCCTCAGAAAAGTCTCGAGGACGAGACTTGTTCTGAGTGGTGTATGTTGTAGTACCCCGTCCCGTAAAGTCAATCGGATGAATCAAAATGCCGACGGCGTTGGAACATACCCTTGCAACGGCTGCTCGAAGGCTCGCTCGTCCGAGGCGACTCCTCGCACAGGTGGGGTAGTTTCGGTGAACTTGCCTCATCTTAGCCTTCACATAATAACTCGCAATGTTTTTAACTTGCACAAGTAGGCTAATATAAAAGCTACGAACGCACATAGCTAAGGGAATAATCCCGACCCGTCGGAATGTCTTAGAACATGGAAAATGGTCCCACGGTCTTTATAGAAGTCGACTCAGTGTGCTTTCAAATGACACTCGATCCTTCGATCCCGTGGCTTGGGAGAAAGAAGTTGGCTCAAGTTTCTAAGTTGTCTCAACACTTGAAATAGCCTAAGTCATAGGCGTCGCCTGCGTGAATGCTTGGTAAAGCATGCACGGTCCCGTCGTTTTGTCCCAACACTTGAAATAGCCTAAGTCATAGGCGTTGCCTGCGTGAATGCTTGGTAAAGCATGCACGGTCCCGTCGTTTTGTCCCAACACTTGAATTAGCCTAATTCATAGGCGTCGCCCGCATGAATGCTTGATAAAGCATGCACGGTCCTGTCCCGCAGGGCTTGTTTCGCACGTCCCGTAAGTTAAGTCATCTTGCATGGCTTGTTGGCTTAAGTCTAGGCACCCGAGAACTTGGTGATTCAAGTCAAATGCGTGCACGGCACGTCCTCTCGGCGTAGCCTTTGCTCGTCGACTCGTTGCCCGAATAAGTAGACGAGAGTTGCATTGGGCTATCGAAGCCATCTCTAGCACCGTCCTGTTCTATCTGCGGTTGTCAAGTCGCATAGTCCCTTGAGAACAAGGCTCGTCGTGTAAAGAATATGACTTGAGCGTTAGCGTTGCCTAGAGAACCGGGTCTATCTAAGGCATGAGCTACGGTCGGTTTAGTGAAAAGCTTGCCACAAACAAAGAAAGTCCACGCGACTAGTTGTCGCCGAGATCGGTCCCACTACTTGGGAGTCTCGCTAAGTCTTAAAAGTCCTGCACACGAGATCGGTCCCGCTACTTGGGAGTCTAGCTAAGTCTTGAAAGTCCCGTACACGAGATCGGTCCCGCTACTTGGGAGTCTTGCTAAGTCTTGAAAGTCCCGCACACGAGATCGGTCCCGCGGCTTGGGAGTTTCGTTAAGTCTCGAGAGAGTTAAAGGAAAGCATGGTCATGTTAAGGAAGGATTTGATAGATCGAGTTGAGTATGCATGGTCATTGGACAACTTGTTGACAAGCTGTAGTCTTTTCGAATGATTGCCGGGGCGCTGGGATCATTCGACCCGGGAGAAGCGAGTGTGGCTCAAAGTAGGATGCTGGATAACCACATGGGAGACTTCGGCTCCTCCGGGCTAGCTACCCGTGTAGGGACGAGACCGATATCCCATGAGCCAGTCCAAGATAGCTTGACATTGCTAGTGACCACTCATGTAGATGTGTCGACAGATAGTGGCGCACCGCGTGTATGCCTTTGGATTTAGGTCTAGAGCTTGAATGCAGGTCTAGTCGATCAGGAAGGCCGCAAGGCGGTATCATGATAAGTCTTGATATGTTGCGAGGCGCGACCTCAATCTTGAAGCACGAACAAGTCTAAGCAAGGTCTAGAGGCACGACCTGCACGAGTCATCCCGTTGTCGTCTTTGGCATTTGAATCGTTGGCACGAGAATTGGCCGAGTGAACTTGAGTTTAAGTGAAAGTCTTGGCACGGTCGAGTCCACATAAGTTGCTCCTCGGCGAAGCACAGTCTTGAATACGTTAAGGTCCCAAATAGAGTATGGCACGACCCTGCCGTCCCGAGTTCAAGTTTGGTCAAGTACATGCACGATGAGGCACTGCCTCGATCGAAATACACGTTGGTATTGTAGCACGACCATGTTGTTGCACGTCGAGTTGGTTAGATGTCAAGTCTTAAAACTGATCCTAAGGCAAGACTAGAAAGACAATCGAAAGGGTTTAAATTGCACAAAGTAAATGAACCTGTCGGTTTCGTATGGGTGGGCGAGGAGCTCACTCCACCAGTACAGTTGAGTACTGACACCCACACAGTGTTCATGTGCAGGCACAGGTAGAAGCTCGTGGCACAGAGCTCGCTTGGATGCGTCAAGGCACGGAGTTCCTTGGCGATTCGAAGCATGCGGCCGTGTTGATTGAAGACTTATACAGGACATAATGTATGGACATCGCCTTCCGAAGCTTCCGCTGGATTCAAGTATTGTATCAAGAGATGAGAGAGAGCATAGTGAATTGTAAATGAGAGAAAAGTGAGTACGAGAGACTTGTAATTCGGCCTTGTGCCCACAAATGTAATCTTGTATTAAATATCAATAAAAGAGTTTCTTTTGAATGACTTGTGTTCATGTGTTCTTGTTTCAAATTTCCGCTGTATATTCAATGTATCTGCTTGGGACTTCTGTGCGACGACCCCGTCGCCGCCGCTGTAATCGGCCGTTATGGAACCTGCCTTGCACGAGCGCAATCTAGGCTCGTGCGGCATCACGCCTTAGCGAGGACGATCGCTCCTACGGGAGCGGGGCGTGACATTGGGGCAATGGCTTAACTGTTAGTTACATAGTTGTCATTGACACCATGCATTGTACACCACTGTTTCAGTTGCTTTGACACATACCTAATGAACTATTACACTCTACTAGCTAACTGTCACTAGACACATACACCCTCATATGTTACACCAAGCCACATTGTCACATTACACTACACTGTTTTTCATTGGTACACACCATGCCACATGCCACTATGTTAACATTATCACACACCCATGTAACCTCTCCCTATCACTCTATGTGTGTATATATATATATATATATATATATATATATATATATATATATATATGTATATACATATCTATATGTGATATTTTATTAATATGACCTATGAGTGAATGTGACTATTATGCAAGTTAGATGAATACTAATGTATGTATATGTGAATGATAACTATATTAACTTAATGTAAATGTGAATATATGTGGAAAGTGTGTAATGGTCTATGTATGATATAGTTATATGGCCTATGGCCTATATACAGGGCACATAGCCTATGGGTGTATACCTATGGCTCGTAGCCTCTGTGTGTGGCTTGAATGCCAGTTAAGATGTGTAGCTGGCTTGTATAGCCTCGAAATTGTGTGTGCTTGCTAGAATAGGTTGGTTAGGCTTAGTGAGACTTGTTTGGCTTAGGCTTGACCTAGTTGACCTAGTTGACTAGTCTAGTTGACTAGAGTTGACCGAGAGTTGACTTTAGTCCAGTTAGACCCCAAATATCGTCTAGATGCATTGTAGCAGTCTGATATATTATTTTAGACTTATAGTGACATGTACTGTTCTATAAGAGACAGACACCACTCCTCGGACAGTAGATTCTCTTCGGATACTCATGATACAGGCGAGTACATTCTCTGATCATTTCATATCTTGTTTAGGATTATATTTTCTGCTTTACATTACTTTACATGATGCTGACACGTTGGAAACACGGATTAGTACTATATGGATCTTGTCATGCGATGTTATTCCCTTAGCGGATATATCGGGTATTTCATGTTCGTGTACTTTATCGTGAGCATCGTGTACTCCTTGTATTCGTGACATTCGTGTACAAATCGTGTATATTCATGTGTTCACATGATCTTCGTGTGCGACTATACTCCGTGTGCAATAACATAACTTGGCTAGATCCTTGTGTATTGATTGGGGCGGGATAGTAGAAGTGGTTATGTATTCAATCCAGTAGATTACTCGTGTGCAACCTCTTTAGATTACTCGTGTGCAACATCGTGCCATTTACATAACCATATTGTGCTCTGAATCACTAGTCACTGTTAGTTCTCTATATACTGTAGCTATTTACTTACAGTCTCTCTCTTTTTATATCATGTTGTTCTTCAGTTTTCTGTATTTTACTCTCTAGCATGTTTATATTTTCTAACCTGTTATGATTTGTTGAGATGTACTGTAATCCCTCCTGTCCTGACTGGTCCTATTGAAAATTTTACAGTGAATGATGAGGCTCTGGTGTCTGCCCATTATGGTGCAGCTTTAGACAACACTTGTGACTTGGACCCAATTGCAGTAAAGGATCTACCACCAGTGGTTTAGAATTCTAGCTTAGACTCTTACCTTGTCTTCTCATTGATACATTATTGTATATACTGGGAGTTTGTTTTATCTGATGTTTCTAGATATGTATTTATCTTAGACACTTACACTTTATCTGGATTGTTTTCTCTGTGGATTTCATTCTGTGCTTATCTATCTATCTATCTTTTATCATGCTTTACCTTAGATGTGATTGGGACTGTATTTGCTATGTCACCTCCATTCGGAGTATATATACTGTACAGGTACCTTTATATTGTTAGATGTTTGACCTAGGACGGCGTTCTACCGTCGACACTGCGGCGTAGGCTGGACGTACCCATGTCTCGTGCCCTTACTCTAGGGTACGGGTTGTGATATATTCTGACAAATACCTGATCTCCGGCCTCAAACTCCAAGATTCGATGCCTGTTGTCCGCCCAATGCTTTTGGCGGTCTTGTGCAATCCTTAGCGTCTCTCTGATCATCTTCATCTTCTCAGTTGCATCTGTAACCATCTCTGGCCCCACATGACACGATCACCAACGTCATCCTATGCTAAAGGAGTGCGGCAACGACATCTATATAACACCTCAAACGGTGTCATCTGAATGCTGGCCTGGTAGCTATTGTTGTAGGAAAACTCAACCAAGAGGACGTGATCTTTCCAAGATCCTCCAAACTGTAGGATGCATAATCTCAAAATATCCTCAAGCGTCTGAATAGTCATTTCGGACTGGTCGTCGGTCTGCGGGTGGTACGCCGTGCTGAACTTCAATTGTGTGCCCAAGCTTTCCTGCAGGCTCTTCCAGTAATGTGAAGTGAACCGGGTATCCCTGTTGGATATAATGCTGACTGGAACTCCATGAATCCAGTATATGTTTCGCATATATAGAGCTGCTAACCTTTCGGTGGATAAACCAACCTTGAAAGGAATAAAATGGGCAGACTTGGTCCGTCTGTCCTTAATTACCCAGATAGCATCCTTCCCTCCTTGGCATCTGGGTAGCCATGTTACAAAATCCAAGGTAATATGTTCCCATTTTCACTCCGAAATGGAAAGCGGTTGTAACAAACCTGCTGGTCTCTGACGATCTGCCTTCAGCTGGCAGATCAAGCACCAGTAGACAAATTTTGTCATATCTCGCTTCATTCCAAGCCACCAAACATGTGTCCTCATGTCCTTGTATATCTTGTTCGCTCCTGGGTGTATAGAATGCTGCGACTGATGTGCCTCCTTCATCAGCTCGTTCCTCAGCTCGCCAGTCGGCACGCAAGGCCTCGTGCTATGCCTCAAAGCTCCATCTCCAGCTATGGAAAAACCTTTAAGTATTCCAGCTAACACTCGGTCTCTGTCACGACCCGCACCCTGTTTAAGGGCACGAATACGTGGGTACGTCCAGCCTATGCCGCAGTATCGATGGTAGAATGTTGTATAGATCGTCTATAATATACAATATCTAGACTTATTATAATAACCTGTCATCTCCGCACGGAGGTATATAGTCATAACTCAATCACATGACATCTAAGGAAGATAGCACGAAATATGATAAGATATGGTAGAAGGAAATAAATTAGAAATAGATGCAAGATCACAACACAAGTTCAGAGTTCAAAATATAACACAAGATCCCAAAATACAAGTATAACATAAGTCTCAAATACTACCTGGAATGCAGTCCAGTCAAACCTATCTAACGGGTCTAAACAGGAGGTAAATCCTCTATTGGCATCAAGGGTAACTCATGGTCAAAATCTCCGTCTGGGCCATACACATAAAAGGTCGAGCAGTCGGCCTCTAAATCCTCTGTAAACATCAACGGGGTTATCCTGTAAGGATAATGAGCAAGTACAAACACCAACAATAGTTTCATTGAATTGACAAATTCTATAAGAGACAATTATAATGGAATACAAGATGAAATATCAAGACTGGAATATAAACATGATATGTAAAACTGGATATCATGTCAGGGTATGAAATACATGAATGTAGAATAATACAGGAATATCTGATGTATAATGTAAACATAAACGGTGCCTTGAGATATTAGTGTGTTATGTGATCGGCTTGGGTCAAGATCAAGCTGTTCCATTTGACCGGCTATGCACAAGAACAAGCACATGTAAACCTTGAGATCAGGCCGGCCAAAATGGAAAGTTATGCATAAGTAGTATCAGATCAGGCTACACCCTACATGTGGTGAGGGTGGAGCTATGCACAAGTAGTAACAGGAATACAAGAGGGGTATTGATCACATAACTACTAATAACTCCTTATCCCCAAGTAGTATAATAGATCCGGACATAACACATCATGACACAGGATTCAAAAGCAGGGGGCCAGCCCACTCCCAAATCGGTGTCTATATAAGTACATGAAACAAGATAGACAATGTACCAATATACCAAGAAAGTCCAGGAATAACATCTCATGACAGGATCCGACATATACTAGTCTGTGAACCATCGTGTCGGGAATCAAATAAAATACTATAACTGAATCAGATATAGCAGATATCAAGACATAGAAAACTATCAGTAAATATACCCACCTGCGGTCATGAGCTGTTAATGAGAATAGATGCTCAGAGTGATTTCATAGACCAAAAGATGAGATATCATGAATTAATTAGGGTTTGACAGTGTTAGTCATAATTTTTAGTGTATGCTATGCAAATCTTGGTCAAACTCAGTCACAGTAGGTCAAACAAAGTCACACCAAGTCAAATTAAGTCAAACAAAATCATAATAGGTCATACTAGGTCATACTAGGCCAAACAAAGTCGAACTAGGTCATACTAAGTCAAACAAAGTCAAACTAGGTCATGGTAAGTTAAACAAAGTCAAACTAGGTCAAACTTTATCAATCTAGATCATACTAGGTCAAGGGTTGACCTACAGTTGATTTTTGGTCAACTGGTCAACTTCTAATCCAATCTAGGTCAAACTGGGTCAATGGTTGACTCACAGTTGACATTTGGTCAACTGGTCAACTCCTAGTCCAATCTAGATCCAATGTTGACTTGCAGTTGACTTTGAGTCAAAATAGTCAACCTTGGTCAAACAGGATCAAATCTAGGTCAAATACCATATTCCTAACCATTACCTACCAAGATAACCCACTTACCTTATCTCTGTAGGTATCTTATATCAATACCGTAAATATCTAGGTAATACCTTAACACCCCATCTACTTTAGACTAGTAGATAACTCATTATCCTAGGCTAATAGATCCTACATTTCTTTAGACTAGTATCTACCCATCTATCTTAACATCCTATCAATACCTTACCCTTAGACTATAGGTAAATTTCATTACCTTGTCAATACCTTAGACTTCTCATTTACCCTCCAAGATACTAACTATCCCTCTAAGATACTAACTTGTATCTAACACTCCAACTTACTAGTATCCTAACCTCTAAGATACTAAAATATATATTTAGGACACTAGCTATATATATCTAACTATCTAACATATAGTTCTAATATCCTAAATTCTAAGTTACTAACTAATAATATCCTACTCAAGGTAATATGGCACACTAACCTATGACACCAAGATACCAACTTACATCTCTAGACTACTATCTATCCATTAACTTAGGATACTAATTTCTAATATAGGATACTAACCCTATATCTAAGCTATCCTAGGATACTAACCAAGATATCACATATTTTATCCCTATTGGTATCCCAATACCCTTATCTTGGTTGGAAGTCCAAAACCTTAGTCTAGGTATAAATACCTTGGTCTCCTAATATCCAAACTATAGTTATCTAGCATCTATTTATCTACCCCAAGCTATTCGATAACCAATACCTTAGTATCTAGCCCTAGTATCTAGGTAACCATACCTTACCTTGAAGGTAAACCCAATACCTTGAAGGTAAACACCCAATTATCTTGTCTTGAAGGTAAACTCACTACCTTACCTTGTGGTAAGGTAAACCCCTTAACCTTAAAGTAAGATAAATCACAATATCCTAGGATACCAACATCTAGTATCCTAAGATACTACCTATCTACAAACTAACCACTATCTAACTTAACTCTAATATATACAAGATACAACTTATCTAACTATCTAAGATATCTAACTATTGGGATACTAACTCATCTAATCTTCAACCACACACACAAATCATGGATAACCAAGATACTAATATCTAACTATAACATATATGTATATATATCAATTTCTAACTCAAACCAACTAACATATGTCATATCTAACTAACAATAACATAGACTAACACAACAAACTATCTAACTTATACAAAATACCACTATCTAACTTCTAAGATACCTCTAACCTCTACATAGATTCTAACATAACCACTAACATACTAACATATCCATACATACAACATATAAATTCCTCTCCACTCCAACACTAACACACACAAACACATATACCAAATCCACCCCCTCTCTTCTAACACACCCACACACATCTATATACAAACACACTACCACTCAACCAAAATACAAATCACTCAACAAACCACACTAGCCTTAGGTCAAATAGGATGACATGATCTTCTCAACTCTCTCACCTTCACAACACACACACTATACTACCATATATACAACATCAAACACACACTAGCACATATCCTCTATCAATCCCACTTCTCTTTACTAACCACACACATCATTATCTCATTCAAACACACACACTATACTAACGTATATTACCTAACAATAATATATATATATGTACTATATCATGTATATTATTGACAACCTATGATACCTACATTCACTTGATATCCATACTACATAGGCTCATAGGATACACAAAATATCCATGTCGTATAGTCAGTTTTCTACTTAAAACTAATACTGCACCTATTAGACCTATTCACTAAATTCTAGAATTAAAGTATGTCGTAGCCCTTTGTATTATCTTTCCAAAACTTCAAACGGTTTGCATTTTCGTGTCCGGAAGCTCCCGGAATCACGAAAATACCGAAATACGTTCGTCTTTCAGACAGCTGACACTCAAACAGTTTTATAGAAAGTTCTAGAACAAATTTGGCCTATTAATATATATTTGGAAAGCTAACTTTGATACGGTTCTTTTAAAAAAAATGGAAGATTAATCGGAGTGTTGAGCTAGGAGTTATGACATTTTTAAGTTGCTACGGCTACTAAAAATGTGGATAAAAATTATGACGAATTTGGGTTGTTTTGGACAAAAGAAACACATACTAACTATATTATCTAGGATACTAACTAGATTATCTAACTCACTAACTTAACACTAACACACCCACACTCTACCACATACACAAAAGACACATATCAATATATATACACAAAAACCCCAAATCAGTCCACATCCATAAATATAACAATATTTGATATTTTTACATAAAAATAGGGCTTTTAGGCCATAATACATAGATTCAAACATTGATATCCAAATGAGAACAAACCTAAACATCTTAACCATGGTTAATCTACTCTCTAACACATGAAAATATGAAATTAGAAGACAAATAAGCCTATGGGACAAAAACACAAACACATTGTGTGTCCCCTTTGGAATCTCTCCATGGGGGACACCAAACTTATCCCAAACTCCTAAAGAGGACTCAAAAGAGCCTCTAAAATATTCCTAATGGTGGTTCATGCATGGGGGTGGTTCCTATGGGTTCAAAACTAACAAATATGCAAGGAAAAGATGAAATAGAGAAGGTTTAGAGATAGAGATATCTATTGGGAGTTGATTCCCAATGAACAACCCAAAGGACACGAATTCGACACAGACTCTTCTAGCAAATGGACACCCTTCCTTGCTCTTGGCTCCACAATCCTTGTAGCTCCCTCTCCTTGCAAGAATGAGAAAATTTGGTGGAGAAAGGAGAATATTTGAAAGAGGAGAGGAATCAATGAGATTTACTCTCAAGATTGGGAAGAACACTAAAATGGGAATGGAGGCTACTTTGCAAATAAAAAAAGATGGAACCCTCTCTTGGCTACCATAAGGGTTAGGTTTGGGCTAATAAAAAATGTCTAATATGCCCCTAATAGGTCCTTTTTGGTTAATGTAAGTCATGCAAAGGTTTGGGGTCAAAATGGTCAAGTTTCTAATATCTAAATAACTAAACTTGTCATGTAGGTTTAGTCTAAATGCACTAGCCTAATGAGATGAGTTTGTGGGCCATGCCTAACTAATCTTTGGGTCCCGACTAACGTCTAAACTACCCGGGTCACTAACACAAGTCAAAACTAGACGAAACTCAAACCCGGCTAAACTAATCCCCAAAATACAATATTAATAAATAAATATTCACAAAAATATTAGAATATAAAAAATGACAAATTTAACCTCATTTTTTAAAATAGGCAGTTACAATCCTACCCTCCTTAGAAAAATTTTGTTCTCAAAATTCGAAATGGTTGTACTCTTCTGTAGGTCAAGCCCCCAACAATCAAAGTCTACAAAATTCTATCCAAAGTTATACAACATGCAATTCTATGGAATAGGAACAAACATGCAAGGTTTTAGTCTCTACAGTATCATGTTATTGTAGTCTCCATTGGGGTTTTCTATTAATCCAGCATGATCTTCACATATACGAGCTAAGGGTACTAAGAAAGTAATCAAACAATCAATGGGTGGAAAGAAATAGGAAAATAAAAGAACAAGACCTAACCTCCTAGTCCCTCACCTTCGGTGTGGGTCGCCTCGACCGTCATCGCAAAAGCCCTTCCCTGGCGGGGTATATTCCGCTGCTGGTGCGGGGCATGATACTGCGCCACAGGTGGCCTAGCTCCCACTCTCTTCTCCAAAATATCCAAGTAACATCTCCACTGATATCTACTCCATTATATTAGGGTACCCTCTATAGGATATCTATTCTGTAATCTGATAACCATACCCGTCTACCCAGAATCATATTATCGAAATCCTTGTCATGCTAGTAAGTACGGCTGCAATAAACCATAGGGTCTACAACTAAGGTACATACCTCTAAGATCGTGGTATCTAACATTTTTGCATTGCCACATGTGTGGCTGTGAAACCCTTAAATTCCTACAACCCGATAAATACATCCAAAATCACACCCTATGTCTTTGCCATGCCTGCTAATATAGCTGTGGAAGACTCTAGATTCTATAACCGAGGCAAATTAGTCCAAAGGTTTATCCTGGTAGAAAATCAATAAACACCAAGAATCAAATTCAACCACGGACAAGGAAGAACAGACAGAAACAATTGGAATCAAATTTCGAGATAATTTACCATGAGATTCTCAAGAGTCGTCCCTGGAATCTTCTCAAGAAGTCCTAACTGTGATTGAGTATCCTTAGCCTATAGTCTATATCTTCTAAACCTATAATAGGCTCGTAGCAGCACTCTAAGTCGAGCACCACTACGATATTGCACTAATTGTGACTTCTGACCTGCATGGACCACCACAAAAATGTGTCATGACCCGCACCCTATTTAGGGTCACGAGTACGTGGATACGTCCAGTCTACGCCGCAGTGTCGGCGGTAGAACACTGTATAGGTCGTCTACAATATACAATATCTAGACACAATATAATAACCTGTCATCTCCGCACTGAGGTATATAAAGTCATAACTCAATCACATGACATCTAAGGAAGATAGCACGAAATATGATAAAATATGGTAGAAGGAAATAAACTAGAAATAGATACAAGATTACAACACAAGTTCAGAGTTCAAAACATAACACAAGATCCAAAATACAAGTATAACATAAGTCTCAAATACTAGCTGGAACGCAGTCCAGTCAAACCTATCTAACGGGTCTAAACCGGAGGTAAATCCTCTACTAGCATCAAGGGTAACTCATGGTCAAAATCTTCGTATGGGCCATACCCATAAAAGGTCGAGCAGTCGGCCTCTTAATCCACGGTAAACATCAACGGGGTTTTCCTGTAAGGATAATGAGCAAGTACAAACACCAATAGCAGTTCCATTGAATTGACAAATTCTATAAGAGACAATTATAATGGAATACAAGATGAAATAACAAGACTGGAATATAACAGGATATATAAAACTAGATATCATATTAGGGTATAAAATACAGGAATGTAGAACAGTACAGGAATATCTGATGTATAATATAAACATAAACGGTGCCTTGAGATATTAGTGCATTATGTGATCGACTTGGATCAAGATCAGGTTGTTTCATTTGACCGACTATGCACAAGAACAAGCACAGGTAAACCTGGAGATCAGGCCGGCCAAAATGGAAAACTATGCACAAGTAGTATCAGGTCAGCTATACCTTAAGTGTGGTAAGGGTGGAGCTATGCACAAGTAGTAACAGGAATACAAGAGGGATATTGATCACATAACCACTAATAACTCCTCATCTTCGAGTAGTGTAACGGATTCGGACATGACACGTCATGACACAGGATTCAAAAGCAGGGGGCTAGTCCAGTCCCAAATCGGTGTCTATATAAGTACATGAAACAAGATCGACAATGTACTAATATACCAAGAAAGTCCAGGAATAATATCTCATGACAGGATCCGACGTATATTAGTCCGTGAACCATCGTGTCGAAAATCAAGTAAAATACTACAACTGAATCGAATATAGAGATATCAAGACAATGAAAACTATCAGTAAATATACTCATCTGCGGTCCTGAGCTGTCAATGAGTATAGATGCTCAGAGTGATGTCACAGACCTAAAGATGAGATATCATGACTTAATTAGGGTTTGACAGTGTTAGGCATGATTTCTAGTGTATGTTATGCAAATCTAGGTCAAACTCAGTCACACAAGATCAAACTAAGTCACACCAAGTCAAACTAAGTCAAACGAAATTATACTAGGTCATACTAGGCCAAACAAAGTCAAACTAGGTCATACTAAGTCAAACAAAGTCAAACTAGGTCAAGGTAAGTCAAACAAAGTCAAACAAGGTCAAACAATGTCAACCTAGATCATACTAGGTCAAGGGTTGACCTACAGTTGACTTTTGGTCAACTGGTCAACTTCTAATCCAATCTAGGTCAAACTGGGTCAATGGTTGACTCATAGTTGACATTTGGTCAACTGGTCAACTCCTAGTCCAATCTAGATCCAATGTTGACTTGTAGTTGACTTTGAGTCAAAACAGTCAATCTTGGTCAAACAGGGTCAAATCTAAGTCAAATATCATATTCCTAACCATTACCTACCAAGATAACCCACTTACCTTATCTCTATAGGTATTTTATATTAATACCTTAAATATCTAGGTAATACCTTAACACCCCCATCTACTTTAGACTAGTAGATAACTCACTATCCTAGGCTAATAGATCCTACCATTTCTTTAGACTAGTATCTACCCATCTATCTTAACATCCTACCAATACCTTACCCTTAGACTATAGGTAAATTCCATTACCTTGTCAATACCTTAGACTTTTTATTTACCCTCCAAGATACTAACTATTCCTCTAAGATACTAACTTGTATCTAACACTCCAACTTACTAGTATCCTAATCTCTAAGATACTAAAATATATATTTAGGACACTAGCTATATACATCTAACTATCTAACATATACTTCTAATATCCTAAATTCTAAGTTACTAACTAGTAGTATCCTACTCAAGGTAATATGACACACTAACCTATGACACCAAGATACTAACTTACATCTCTAGACTACTATCTATCCACTAACTTAGGATACTAATTTCTAATATAGGATACTAACTCTATATCTAAGCTATCCTAGGATACTAACCAAGATACCATATATTTTATCCCTATTGGTATCCCAATACCCTTATCTTGGTTGGAAGTCCAAAACCTTAGTCTAGGTATAAATACCTTAGCCTCCCAATACCTAAACTATAGTTATCTAGCATCTATTTATCTAACCCGAGCCATTAGGTAACCAATACCTTAATATCTTGCCCTAGTATCTAGGTAACCATAACTTACCTTGAAGGTAAGCGCAATGCCTTGAAGGTAAATCCCCTATTACCTTGTCTTGAAGGTAAACTCACTACCTTACCTTGTGATAAGGTAAACCCTTTTACCTTAAAGTAAGGTAAATCACAATATCCTAGGATACCAATATCTAGTATCCTAAGATACTACCTATCTACAAACTAACCACTATCTAACTTAACTCTAATCTATACAAGATACAACTTATCTAATTATCTAAGATATCTAACTATTGGGATACTAACTCATCTAATCTTCAACCACACACACAAACCATGGATAACCAAGATACTAATATCTAACTATAACATATATGTATATATATCAATCTCTAACTACCAACTAACATATGTCATATCTAACTAACAATAATATAGACTAACACAACTAACTATCTAACTTATACAAGATACCACTATCTAACTTCTAAGATGCCTCTAACCTCTACATGGATTCTAACATAACCACTAGCATACTAACATATCCATACATACAATATCTAAATCCCTCTCCAATCCAACATTAATACACACACAAACACATATACCAAATCCATCCCCTCTCTTCTAACACACCCACACACATCTATATACAAACATACTACCACTCAACCAAAACACAAATCACTCAAGAAACCACACTAGCCTCAAGTCAAATAGGATGGCATGATCCTCCCAACTCTCTCACCTTCACAAAACACACACTATACTACCATCTATACAATATCAAACATATACTAGCACATATTCTCTATCAATCTCACTTCTCTCTACTAACCACACACATCCTTATCTCATTCAAACACACACACACACAATACTAACATATATTACCTAACAATAATATATATATATATATATATATATATATCATACATATTCTTGATAACCTATGATACCTACATTCACTTGATATCCATACTACATAGGCTCATAGGATACACAAAATATCCATATCGTATAGTCAGTTTTCTACTTAAATCCAATAATGCACCTATTAGACCTATTCACTAAATTGTAGGATTAAAGTATGCCTTAGCACTTCGTATTAGCTTTCCAAAAACTTCAAACAGATTGCATTTTCGTGTCTGAAAGCTCCCGGAATCGCAAAAACACCGAAACACGTTCGTCTTTCGGACAGCTGATACTCAAACAATTTTATAGAAAGTTCGAGAACGAATTTGGCCTATTAATATATATATATATATATATATATATATATATATATATATATATATATATATATATATATATTTGGAAAGCCAACTTCGATACGGTTCTTTTAAAAAAAGGGAGATTAATCGGAGTCTTGAGCTAGGAGTTATGACATTTCTAAGTTGTTATGGCTACAAAAACGTGGATAAAAATTATGACGAATTTGGGTTGTTTTGGACAAAAGAAACACATACTAACTATATTATCTAGGATACTAACTAGATTATCTAACTCACTAACTTAACACTAACACACGCACACTCTATCACATACACACAAGACACATATCAATATATATATACAAAAATTCCCAAATCAGTCCACATCCATAAATATAACAATATTTGATATTTTTACATAAAATAGGACTTGTAGGCCAAAATACATAGATTCAAACATTGGTATCCAAATGAGAACAAACCTAAACATCCTAACCATGGTTAATCTACTCTCTATCACATGAAAATCTGAAATTAGAAGACAAATAAGCCTATGGGACAAAAACACAAATACATGGTGTGCCCCATTTGGAATCTCTCCATGGGGGACACCAAACCTATTCCAAACTCCTAAAGATGACTCAAAAGAGCCTCTAAAACATTCCTAATGGTGGTTGATGCATGGGGGTGGTTCCTATGGGTTCAAAACTAACAAATATGCAAGGAAAAGATGAAATAGAGAAGGTTTATGGAGAGATATACCTATTGGGAGTTGATTCCGAATGAACAACCCAAATGACACGAATCCGACACGGACTCTTCTAGCAAATGGACACCCCTCCCTGCTCTTGGCTCGACAATCTTTGTAGCTCCCTTTCCTTGCAAGAATGAGAGGATTTGGTGGAGAAAAGTGAATATTGAGAGATGAATCAATGGGATTTGCTCTCAAGATTGGGAAGAACACTAAAATAGGAATGAAGGCTACTTTGCAAATGAAAAGGAGATGGAACCCTCTCTTGGCTGCCATAAGGGTTAGGTTTGGGCCAATGGAAAATGTCTAATATGCCCCTAATAGGTCCCCTTTGGTTAATCTAAGTCATGCAAAGCTTTGGGGTCAAAAGGGTCAAGTTTCTAATATCTAAATAACTAAACTTGTCATGTGGGTTTAGTCTAAATGCACTAGCCTAATGAGATGAGTTTGTGGGCCATGTCTAACTAATCTTTAGGTCCCGACTAGAGTCTAAAATATCCAGATCACTAACACAAGTCAAAACTAGACGAAACTCAAATCCGGCTAAACTAATCCCCAAAATACAATATTAATAAATAAATATTCATGAAAATATTAGAATATGAAAATTGACAAATTTAACCTTATTTTTAAAAATAGGCAGTTACAGTCTCTTACCTTGCACAGTATTTTATCTTGGAACTGAGTCCCCTAGACTGGACGACACTTATAGTTGCATTATGGGCGAGTCCACGCCTGGTACAATTGCTTCTTTCTCCAGCGTCAACATGATTTCTTCTGGTAGCACAATCTTCAACCCAAGCTTCTCCATGTCTTCTAGCAGATGGCGGTTCTTCGTTAAAAACATAGCCATCGGGTACCTGCTAATCGTATCACCAACGACATTAGCCTTACCATGATGGTATTACAGATTGATATCAAAGTCCTTCATAAGCTCCAACCACCGCCTTTGATGCATGTTGAGCTCCTTCTGAGTGAAGACATACTTGAGACTTTTGTGGTCTGTGTATATGTCTACATTTTCGCCATAAAGATAATGCTTCCAAAGCTTCAGGGCGAAGATGACTGCTGCTAGCTCCAAGTCGTACGTCAGGTAGTTCTTCTCATGATTCCATAATTGTCGAGAAGCATAGGCAATTACCTTTCCATGTTGTTGTAGCACACAGCCCAATCCCTTGCCTGAAGTGTCGTTGTAGGTAGAGAATCCACCTGATCCTGATGGTAGCATCAATATAGGTGCTGTTGTCAACCTTCTCTTTAGTTCCTTAAATGACGTCTAACACGCTTCGGCCCAAACAAACTCTTCGTTCTTCCTGGTTAGCTTCGTCATAGGCTTAACAATCCTTGCGAAGTCCTTTACAAACTTTCTGTAATCTCATGCTAAGCCTAGAAAGCTTCTGATCTCCATAACTAAGCTGGGGGTTGTCCAAGATTCCACTGCAGCTATCTTCTTGGGGTCCACAGATACCCCTTCTTCTGTGATAAGATGTCCAAGAAAATCTACTTTATTTAAGAAAAATTCACACTTTGATAGTTTACCATATAGCTTCTCCTTCCTCAAAGTCTCCAAGACTATCCTCAAGTACTTATCATGCTCTTCTTAGGTCTTCGAGTAGATCAGAATGTTATCGGTAAAGACAACGACAAACTGGTCCAGGTACTCATGGAAGATCTTGTTCATGAGATTCATGAACACAGCTGGGGCATTTGTAAGTCCGAAGGGCATGAACAAGAACTCATATTGTGCATTGTCACGCTCCGATCCCGCAGAGTCCTTTTCGTCCTCACTTTGGACTCTGTGAGACCGATCGTCCTCGCTAAGACGTGATACCGTGCAAGCCTAAGTTGTGTTTACACATGGCCAAGACCTGAAGCAAGACAAGATAGACAAGATTGACAATATACAGCGGAACATATTGCAGATAATTGAAGCAGCAGCGTGCGAACATATTTTAGAATACATGCATTGAACACAATGGTAACAAAAAATAATTCTCTTTATTGATATCATTTGAACAGATTACCAGCTCTTAATTCTTTCTGATACAATGTTACATTCTCTCAGAACTTTACAGATTACAATGATCTCGTTTCCATACATTACATTCCTTTATATACAAAACTAACTCTTGCAACAGATGTCATCTCTTGGCATCTCTTCTGATTTCTGGCTTCTGAGGATGAGGCTCGAGCTATCGCTTTAGACTATCCTTCTCGATGCATATTGCACCTGCATTCAGACTGATGGTGGGTCAGTATATCAGTATAGTGGTGATTGTGAACAAAGAACTACATTTGTCTGAAACGATCACTGTTCATTTAGTGAGAAAATATTTCTTATTATGTGATCTTGCTACTTTTACCTATGTTCATTCCATGCATACAAAGTCAGTTTACATCCTTTGAAAACATCTTTGAAAAGCCAACATCTCATTTCATTTCATATCAAGCATACAATAGACTATTCAATTCAAGCACGATGACTATTCATTTCTGTGCAGTGCGCAGCGTGTTTCATGAGCATAATTATTTCTTTGTTCAAGTAATCTCTTAAGGTAAGCACGATATCATATCTTTTCTTTAAAGGGGACATAGCACTTCTTGGTAACAGATTAATCTTTACAAGCAATTCATATAGCAAACTCAAGCAATATATGTGTATCACTTTTTCAGTGATTCTTACCATAGCCGACCGTCCATCCCTGTACAAGACAAGGATTAGCATAAACATGATAAAACTATTATTGTTCTCTGTTCGTCTCTGCATTGTTAGCTCTTAGTAAAATATTCTTTCGACACTTATCTATATGCATGACAATAACTCTTGTGGTCCATGGGCATTACCCATATTAGTAGTTGGGACGTTCTAGCCCATCTCACTAATAGACTCACACCTCCTCTTACTGCAGGGACTTCTAGCCCCAGGTGTCATGTTCTCTTCTAGGCCGATCGATTCTGGGCGCCCAATATCTATATGCACAAGCCGTCTAGACCAATGCAAATGCAGCTATCAAATAAAAAAATTATGCATAAATCAAGCAACTTGTAAACATATTCATCTTCTTCTTTTTCATGTAATTGAGCCAGTAGCTCTACTCTTTTCTCTATACGGACAAGCCGTATCATCTTCTTTTAACAGCACAAAGTGCCTTCTCTGTACGTCTCTTTCTTTATAGCAACAATCAAGGGACAATGAACAATCTTTATTGAGTAACATGATATCAACAAGCATGAATTCTACTCTTGACAGTCATACTCTATTCAGGGACATGTAAACATTCTCTTTTTTTTCTTATTAAGCATGGCAACAGTTCTTTGATTAAGGGCAACATCTCTACTTTAGCCTACATATATCAGTTCGTTTCTTATGAGCAAGCAACAGTTCTACTTCTTAGCATACAAATTATCTCTTTTCTTATTCTTAGCATAGCAACATATGGATTCTCTTATAGGCATACTCAATGATTTACCATCTTGTTATGATTTCGAGTATTCTACGGCTCCTTCCCGCATCAATTGTTAACTCTTGGTCATTGAGATTTGCGGACAATTCAGATTAATATTTAGGGATAGATCTTACCTTTCTTTTTATACTATTAAACAAACAAATTGAAATAATTGAAGTTTTTCTATTTGGAATCGTCTTAGGTCTAATTCCTATTACTTTAGCAGGATTATTTGTAACTGCATATTTACAATACAGACGCGGTGATCAGTTGGACCTTTGATTGAATAATATTTTTTTGATTGACCTCCTGTAAGGAGGGGGTCAAATTCAAGTAACAATATCATTCAATCAAAAACTTAGATTCTTATTAGGCGTAAGCGAATCAGCAAATGAGACTTCGTCCACTCATCCAGATTAATCATCTTCTGTTGCAGAGCCAGCAATCCGATTTCTCTGTTTATCTGGTGCCCTTGCGGAGCAGGGCACTACATAATTACCGACCGAGAAGAAGTTTCGTCCTTGAAACTTAAGGAGAAACTTACGATATTTATAGCAGCGATAGTCATCATCCTTCGTCATCATCAATCCATGAAATCACAATTTAGATCATATCAAAACTCTTGTTCAATAAAGCATTTCAATCTCAATCAATCAAATCGATAAAACATATGTCGGCATCATAAAAATATTTACGGACTTATTGTATGGAACGTTCATCTCATTAATGATATCAAGCAGGCAAGAAAATTTTAATCAGGGAAACATCTTCGAATTCAATCGAGTCAACAATTGGCCAGAGGATCGTGTTGCTCTGATACCATTCTGTTACGCCCCGATCCCGCAGAGTCCTTTTCTTCCTCGCTTCAGACTCTATGAGACCGATCGTCCTCGCTAAGATGTGATGCCGTGCAAAGGCGTGATGCCGTACAAGCCTAAGTTGCGCTTGCACAAGGCCAATACCTGAAGCAAGACAAGATTGACAATACGCAGTGGAACATATTGCAGATAATTGAAGCAGCAACGGACATATTTCAGAATACATGCATTGAACACAATGGTAACAAGAAACAATTTTCTTTATTGATTTCATTTGAACAGATTACCAGCTCTCGATTCTCTCTGATACAATGTTACATTCTCTCAGAACTTTACAGATTACAATGATCCCGTTCCAATACATTACATCCCTTTATATACAAAACCAATTCTTGCAACAGATGTCATCTCTTGGCATCTCTTCTTATTTCTGGCTTCTGAGAATGAGGCTCGGGCTATCGCTTTGGACTATCCTTCTCGATGCATATTGCACCTGCATGCAGACTGATGGTGGGTCAATATATCAACATACTGGTGATTGTGAACAAAGAGCTACATTTGTCTGAAACGATCATTGTTCATTTAGTGAGAAAACATTTCTTGTGATGTGATCTTGCTACTTTTATCTATGTTCATTCCATGCATACAGAGTCAGTTTACATCCTTTAAAAACATCTTTGAAAAGCCAACATCTCATTTTATTTCATATCAAGCATACAATGGACTATTCAATTCAAGCATGATGACTATTCACTTCTGTGCAGTACGCAGCGTGTTTCATGAGCATAATTATTTCTTTGTTCAAGCAATATAAGCACGATATCATATCTTTTCTTTAAAGGGGACATAGCACTTCTTGGTAACGGATTAATCTTTGCAAGCAATTCATATAACAAACTCAAGCAATACATGTGTATCACTTTTTCAGTGATTTTTACCATAGCCGACCGTCCATCCCTGCACAAGACAATGATTAGCATAAACATGATAAAACTATTATCGTTTCATGTTCGTCTCTGCATTGTTAGCTCTTAGCAAAATATTCTTTCGACACTTATCTATATGCATGACAATAACTCTTGTAGTCCATGGGCATTACCCATATTAGCAGTTGGGACGTTCTAGCCCATCTCACTAATAGACTGACACCCCCTCTTACTGCCGGGACTTCTAGCCTCAGGTGTCATGTTCTCTCCTAGGCCGATCGACTCCGGGCGCCCCCAGAATCGATCGAGAGATTACCACTTGTGTACAAGCCGTCTAGACCAATGCAAATGTAGCTGTCAAATAAAACAATCATGCATAAATCAAGCAACTTGTAAACATATTCATCTTCTTCTTTTTCATGTAATCGAGCCAGTGGCTCTACTCTTTTCTCTATACGGACAAGCCGTATCATCTTCTTTTAACAACACAAAGTGCCTTCTCTAGGAAGAAACCTAGGAACGATAGCTTTTCTATTTACTTTTCGTCGATAAAAACACATATCACCATGATTTCTTGATTAGTTTACTTAGATCTCCGACTAGAAGAGATACCGTCTGGGTGATAGTGGACCGACTCACAATGGTTGCTCTCTTCCTACCCTTTAAAGTGGGTCAGACCATGGAGAAGTTAGCCGAGATGTACATGAGGTAGAAAGTCATTATACATGGGGTACAATGACAACATAGTGTCAAATAGATCCCAGGTTCATGTCATACTTCTAGTGAAGTCTACAACAGAGCTTTTGTACCCTCTTAAGATTCAGTTCAGCATACCATCTGCAGACAAATGGACAGTCAGATCCAAACCTTAGAGGATATGTTATGATCATGTACTCTAGAGTTTGGTGGATCTTGGGAGGATCAACCACACTTGGTAGAATTCTCCTACAATAATAACTTTCAGGCTAAAATTTTTACTGTACCATTCGAGACGTTGTATTGTAGGAGGTGTAAGTCCCACGTTGGCATGGGATGACATTGGAGAGAGGCAAATGCTTGGACCGAAAATGATCATGTAGACAGTTAAGACGATTTGACAGATTAGGGAGCACCTCATAGTAGCCTAGAACCGATAACATCAATGGGCAGATTAGCATATATAGGAGGCCTATAGATTTTCTTGTCAACAACCATGTATTTAGTCATTAGATTTGGAGTGCAGGAAAAGCTTAGCCTAATATATATCGATCCGTTCGACATATGTGAGCGATTCAGAGAAACTAATAGAAAAATATTATAACGTAAAGCTAAAATAGATCTCTAGGGTTAGAGCAAATCATGATCAAAATGGAAACTGAAATAGTGGAGAAATACTCAAATTGTGGGCTTTTCTCGGGCATGTCCAGAACTGGCGGTATATTAGTGATATGTCGTCAATATATTGTCTGCACCAACCAGTCCAAAATAGTTGGAGTAATCATCAACTCGATTTTGTTTTTGATCCATCGATCATCTAAACCCCTTCAACAAGTTATGTTGGAAACCTAATTACTAGTGCTTCGTGCATGGACAAGCCTCCTGAAGTTTCATGTGGTAATTACATGTTATGCACAAAATATTCCATTTGCCAAAAACACGTGATGCGGAGTGTCAAGATCAATTTTGTGAATCGAATCAAGCGTGCTTCTTGAGCGAAGTGTCCTAGCATGGCATTAGTGATAGAGAGTACAAAGAAATCAAAGATTCAATTTCATTTCAAAGAAATCCGTATACATGTCATCAAAACCAAAATCTTTGACACAGGAAAAACCCTACATGCATAAAGCCTTGGTGGCTCATGGGTGAGCATGTGTTTGTAGAAGCATGGAAAATATTAAAGAAAATGACTCATGCGGCCAAAGAACCCCATGCGGCTCAGAAAGCCCATGCGGCTCAGAGAGTCATGCGGCATAAGGGGGCTATGCGGTCCAAGACATCCCATGCGGCTCAGAAGACACGTGGCAGGACAGCCCTCTCCTCTGCCATCTCGCATTAATTGTTTGACGGCTGACAACTCTGAAAAAGTGACAGCCCTGACACGAGAAGAAGCAATTATGACTCTGTCATAATGACGAATTTCTATGGAAGAGGAAAGAAATCTCTGACACAAATCCCCCGAGAGCCATGAAAATGCCACGTAGCCTTGCCACGTGGGCGTTCGCATGCGGCTCACTTCTCATGCGACGCAGAGTTAACCGTCCTATACGACTCAGGCTGAGAAAGTCTCATGCGGCTCGAGCAAAGAACTCGTTATGCGGTTCAGAATGAATCTGTCCTATGTGGCTCAGGCCAAGACAGCCTTATGCGGTTCGAACAAAGACTCCTCATGCTGTTCAGAGTGAACCCGTCCTATGCGGCTCAGACCGAGGAAGCTCCATGCGGCTCAAGTAAGGATTTCTCATGCGGTTCAAAAGGATTATGTCCATGCGGCTCAGGTGGATGTATCCCTATGCGGCTCATAACGATTACCTCTCTGATTCAAGGGCTCAAGTGAGGGCCACTACCCAGGCAGCCCTGACACATGGCCCTAACCATATATGGCCCAGAATCATATGCGGCTCGCTCGTCATATGGCCCAGATCCTCCCAGTGGCTCCCAGGACACGCGTCCTAGGCCGATTAATTTCTCAGATTTACTGCAATCAGAGATTGGGTCAAATCCCAATAATCTGGGACACGTGGCACGAGAATAAATTTAATTTATTCGTAGACATCAGAAGATCATTATGAGGAAGATTTATTCCAATTAGCATTAATTGCTAATGGGATCTGGTGTAATCTACACTCGATGGCTCGGATTCGTCACAATCAAAACTGAACGGCCTGGATTGACCAATCCACAGGCCGCCGCCATCTCCAAGAACTAATCATTGGCAACCCTAATGATCACATCCCACTATTATAAATAGCAAGGTGCCATTCCCTTGTAGAGATACAATATCAGAGAAAAAAATACGCATATACAGAGGGACTCCCCCCATAGTCCGAGAAGAAAAATACACAGAGAGAGAGAGAAGCCAGAAGAGCAATAAGAGGGAGAGCAAGAAGAGCATTTCTTCATCAACGCCAACCATCTTTTCACAGGAGCCAAGGCTGCATACCGATCGTCCAAGGAGTAAGGCAGGGCTGCCGTCGCCTTCCCGAGCCTCTATCGTCACCCCCCAGAATCTAAAATAAACAATTGTATTTAGACTGCCGTACCTAGGTTTTCGTCCCTAGGCTTTTTTTGTACAAGTGAGTTTGTAACGTGAAGTAAAAGTCCGGTCCTCCGATAATTGTTCTGTTCTTTTATATTTCATGGCAAATACGATGGCGACTCTGCTGGGGACTAACTTCTCCACGGCTGAGGAGTTGGTGACGCAATCGAATGCAGCCAAAATTGGCTCCACGCAACAAAAGAGGGTCGTCCACTTCGACCAACAGGAGTTTGAAGAGATGCTCTCCGAAGGAAGCGCTAGCCCGGTCCAGAAGCGCACCCGCGGGACGAAGGCTCGCAAAGAGTGGAGGCCAAAATCATTTGATCCTTCCCAAGCCCTCGATGGGATACCCTTTGTTGTTCAGGACGGCGAGAAAGACTCCCCCGCGGCCCCACTTCAGACCGTAGACAACTCTGCTGTCTCCAAGTCCGGCAGAAGAAAATACTATGATGCTGGACTAGCAGGGGCAAAAAGGAACTCTATGCGATCCGAGCCGCATAAGGGTATTACCCGAAGGGAGAAAGCTCATGCGGCTACATCCGCCAGCCGCATGAAGAAAACTCATGCGGCCACATCTGTCAGCCGCATAACTTATGCGGCTACAGTCGCCAACCACATGGATGAAACTCACGCGGCTATGGAAGTCAATTGCTTGCAGAAAACCCATGCGGCCACAGTTGCCAAACGCATGCGGCCAGCCTGCACGGTCGTGGCTCCCAGTCGCACAAAAACAACTCATCCGACAGCAGAAGACAACTGCATGCAGACAGCCTGCACGGTACCCAGTGCTAGCCGTATAGCGTCCGTTCCACGCTTCTCTCGATCAGTCTTCGACCGTCTCTCGTGCGATGGTTCTCTGAACGATAAGCCAGACTCTGTGGTATTCAACTTGGACTCCTCCTATTACGCACCCACAAGTGCTAAAAGGAGGAAGTCTAGGGCAGCGCGGGCTCACCAAGCCCAGTCAGCTGCCCCAACCTCTGACTATCGGGGCGTCCCACTGGTTATCACGCGGGCCTCTGATGGGAAGTTGTACAGAACCACTCGACTCCAGCCCACGGTGGCGAACGGACAGAGTGGTTCCTCTGACCTACGTGAGGTTATCCTCCACAAACGCAAGGAAAGAGAAGGGGCCTCAGTATGCAAAGAGTCCTCACATGGACGTCACTGCACCCAAATCATCGTCAACTGTTATTGTAACAACGCGGCAGCGACAGAAGACCGGACGTCCGTCTTCCAAAAACTACAGCATCCGAGCTCGGAGAATGAGGCACCTCCTGTTGTCTCCTGCAATTCCACTCAAAAAGTCCCCGCCGAGGGGAGAGGGAAGAAGACGAGCATCTCCAGCCCAAAGATATCAACCACTACAGCTAAGAAATTGTCGTCTAAACGGTTGTCCTCCACCGGAGTATACCAACACACCCGTTCAAAGACAAAATCACTGGGGGCCGTAGGAACTGGGGGTAGCACTCCTCTGAACATCCACAACAATCCGATGTTTCAAGGAGACAAGCCCGGAGAAACAACTCTCCCATCAGGTACAACGGATGCTGATGTCCCCGAGGACATCCATGACTCTCAAGATAAAACAAGCTCCGAAGCTGGGGGTACTATTCCTTTCGAGTCCGAACCCGAAGAGAACATTCCCACATATCTCGATGATTTCTCGATGCATGGGTATGACTCGGAGGGCACATCCTCCACCATTCCTTCCGTCACTCCTCATGTAAGGACGGTATTCATGACGGACAGCAATCAAGGTGGTTCCAGTGATCGCCAACACATCGACACTTTGGAGGCCATACTGCTCGCCTTGGTCAAGTCTGTAGATAAGATCAAAGCGGCTCTTCCTACCTTGCAGGGAGTGACACCTGGCCAAACAAGCACGGGTCCCGCGATCAATATAGATTCAAATTCAGCAGCACCGAACCCGGGTAATAATCCTCCCGAAATAACGGCCCCAACCGCGATAGACGAGGCCCGAGAAGTGAGAAGAGAGGTTCAGGAGCTCCGAGCCATGTTCCACGCCTGAGAAAACTCTCAAGACCTCAGAATGCGGCAACCATATCCTGCGGAATGGAGGGATGTTCCGTTCCCACCAAGATATAAGCCATTCAATATCAACCCATATGATGGCAAGACTTCAGCAAGTTGGTACATCACTTACTTCGAGGTCACCACCGACCATCTGCCCCATGATGACGCTATCCTCACACGATTATTCATTGGGGCATTGGAAGGAGTCGCCTTCAACTGGTATCGCAACCTGCCAGACAACTGCATCCACTCCTTCGCTGGCTTCAAACTCTTGTTCTTGGAAAGGTTCTACGAGGTAGGGCAGGACGTCACAATGTCTACCCTCATGGACGTCGTCCAAGGAGAGAAAGAGCTGACGAGGAATTACATTGAACGGTTTCGTCAAACCGCAATGAAGTTACCATCTGGTAATCCGGATTCCTCCTTAATTAAAATTTGCCAAAAGAGACTACTCCCAACAATTAGTCTCTGGATGGGCGAAAGTCAATTCAAGGACTGGAAGGCTTTTATCATCAGTGCTACAAGTGCCGAAGAAAGATTGAGGAAGGCTCGCCAACTAGGGTTGCACATCTCGGAGGGAGAAAATAAGGGCAAGCGTCCCAACACCAACAACGACAATAGGGGTAGCCCCTCCAACAATCGGGACAATAAGGGCAAGCAGGCTATGGTGGCCGATACAACCCAGAAGCCCGAGTCACAACCAGCAGACAAACAAAGGCCTCAAATCACTTACTCTTTTGAAGATGGCCACGTCAAGCCTATCTTGGACATGCTCATACAAGGAGATAGAATTCAGCTTCCTCCACCAAGACGGAAGCCCCGGCCGGCTGATCTGGAGAACCCAAAGTTCTGCCATTGCCACCGCTATGTACACCATGCTACACACGACTGCTACCAACTGAAACGGTACATCCAAAACCTCATCGATTCGAACGCTCTGGCCATCGATTTCGAAGAGGTTACCGTGGCAGCCAATATGGTATCCGTACAATTCGGCAGCTTTCCTCCGACAGAAACTCAAGACGGGGTGGTTTCCATTCCTCTGGCGACAATGGAGATTACCAATCTTCCACCTCCTCGAGATCAAACTGCCAGTCTAGTACCTCTCACCACATCGCGAGGAGAAATCATGTAGGTCCATCCGGACCTGGTCCATGAGGTAACTCAGTCCACGACGCCTCTCATTCACAAGAAGAAAAGTGGAAAAGTCAGGACCTGCCACACAATCTCGACAAACAACGAGAAAGCTACAGCCGTCGTCACGCGGTCCGGAGCACAATCCCAACCTACGGTTGACAATCCAGCTGAGAATCATCAACCTACTACAACTGATGCTCCGGGACCGGCTCAGCCTTCGACGACCGACAAGCCTAGACCGAGGGAGACTCGCTTCGACAAATCTCTCCGAAAATAAGCAGCTCAAGGGCTAGAGAGGCCCTACAACTTCGACATCTTAGCACAATTGGCCAATATACCGGCCAAGTTGTCACTGTACGAACTCCTAAGGCTCTCCAAAGACGTTCGTATTGTATTGAGCGAAGCCCTCCAAAATGCCGATGCCTATCTGGCTCAATCCAACCTCACCGGGGAGGACTCACCTGTGGATCTCTAAGACAGTGCCTGTATGGGAGCAATACCCAACATCGTCTTCACTCCACAGGATATGCTCATCAAAACTAATCTGCACGATCGCCCATTATACTACACAGGATACATCGGCGACGTAAAGGTGGATCGGATGCACATTGATCCTGGCTCTTCCATAAGCATCATCCCGAAGAGTCTGCTACATCATCTCCGTATCCCAATGTACCGTCTGACACCTACAAGCACCGCCATCAGCGGTTTCAATTCGGGCAGGAGCTACCCTATTGGAAAGATTCGTCTGAAGTGTCAGATCGGCGACCTCCAATCCGAAGTCACCTGCTACGTCATAGACGCAGACACTTCCTATAATATCCTCTTGGGGCGCCCATGGATACACGATTATATGATCGTGCCTTCCATACTACACCAGTACTTCAAATATGTCGACAAATACGGCTTCGTGAAGACAAAATTTGCTGACATCGATCCCTTCAAAGGGGTCAAATCTTACTACTCGGACTCCTGCCTATACGAAAAGTCGAAGAGGCACCTTGATGAAGGAAATAAACAAACTAGTACCGAAGCAACCACGGGATTAGAGGAACCCCTGATGATCCATCTCCAAGCTCGCAAACCGGGCAAGTCCGTACCCCTTGCTGCCACTCTGCGGAAGGACGCAATCAGCCTCTCAGCGCAGGAAGAGCAGATGATAATCCGGCTGCCGAGGTCCGACCAAGTGCCGAGACCCACAACAGGGCCATTAACGATCAGACTGCAGAGAGTTGGTCAACCCCAAACGGAGAAACTCAATCCCTCTGATAAGCCACTGACGATACGCCTTCCCAAGAAGGGTCGTCACCCCGATGCGAGGTCTAACACTTCTAGCGAACCGGCCACCCCTCGCTCCACATCGAGTACCAAACTGGGGGTCGCTAGTCTACCAACGACTCCGCGCTCAACCCCATCAGTTGAACCTCTGAAGATTAAGCTGACTAGGTCATTCTCTCAGTCTTTATTTACACAGGGGATAGCCGAAGAGGAACTAGAGCTAGCCAAATACGTGGCTGCCCACAATAATGACCCCTCCGCTGATGATGTAATCCCCTTAGAAAAGATACCTTACTTTGTCAATAAAGGGTTATCTTTGAACTATACCGAGCTCAATAAGCTATGTACAATGTATGCTATGGAACACGGTAAAGGCACTCACCTACGCACACAGGTGACAAAAGTGTACACCGCAATCCAGCTTACTCCAGCAGAAGACGCCTACCGAATAATCGAGGGAGGGGACCATCCAATCATCTTCGGCCGGAAAGACGATCCGCGCCCCTTCACCATAAAAGAAGTCGATCTCGGGTCAGATGCCGGGAGACTGCCTCTGTATCTTTATAGCCCCCAGTCCAAATATCTCATGCAAAAATAGGGATATGATCTGGAGACTACACCAGGTTTGAATTACGGCACTGGACGGCGACTACCTCTGAAGCCCCCAGTCCCGGCTGGCAAGCCACGGGACTATTACAGCAAAACTCGATGTGGACTGGGGTATGTGACCCCCCCGACGACCCCTGAGAGTTCAGACGAAGAATGTGACTGGCAGTCATATTCAACCGGGTTACCAACCTCCGACTCGGATACCAGTATTGGAGACATCTTTAGAAAAACCATGTCAGTCAATATGGCATTCGCCGACGCCTATGAAGAAGACGAGGATATTCTCGAAATCCTTGAGCTAGAGCCGTGGGCCCAACAGCTGGATGCACAATGGAAAAAGCGGTTCGAGCAGAGAGAACCTCCTACCGAAGATGAGGTTATGCAGGTTGACCTCGGCAGCGAATCCTCTCCAAAGCCAATCTTTGTCAGTAAAAGCCTAACAGATGAAGAGCGAGAATCGCTGCTGAAACTTATCAGAGAATATATTCATGTGTTCGCGTGGAGTTATGAAGACATGCCGGGGTTAGACCCCGATATTGCCCTCCACAAGCTCAACATACGACCGGACGCAAAGCCAGTCAAGCAGCAACAACGACGCTTCCGCCCAGGCGTCATGGATGCGATCGAAGCCGAAGTCAACAAACTGATAGCTAGCGGCTTCATTCGTGAGGAGAAACATCTCGATTGGGTCGCTAATATAGTACCCGTCCTCAAGAAGAATAGAAAGATCTGAATCTGCATCGACTTCCGTAATCTGAATAAGGCATGTCCGAAAGACGAATTCCTCCTTCCTATCACAGACATCATGATCGACAACACATGCGGCTTTGAACGTATGTCATTCATGGATGGATTCTCGGGGTACAACCAAATCAAAATGTTTCCCGACGACGAAAAGCACACATTATTCCGAACACCGATTGGCACATACTGCTACACAGTCATGCCTTTCGGTCTAAAGAACGCTTGTGCCACATATCAACGAGCCATGAGTATCATTTTCAGAGAACATTTACGCAAGACAGTGGAATGCTATGTCGATGACATCGCCGTCAAGAGTCGCCGTAAGGAAGATCATCTGCAGGACCTGAGGACGGTATTCGACCTAATGCGAGCCCACAATCTAAAGATGAACCCTACGAAATCTTTCTTGGGCGTATCCAGTGGGAAGTTCTTGGGATTCATTATCACCGCTCAGGGCATTCATGTAGACCCTGAGAAGACGAAGGCAATCATGGAGATGGGTCCCCCGAGAAATCTTCGCGAACTTAGAGGCCTCCAAGGGAGGCTAGCTTACATCAGGAGGTTCATTTCTAACCTCACCGGGCGATGCCGACCATTCACACACCTCATGAAGAAAGGAGTCTCATTCGTATGGGACGAGGAATGCCAGCGTGCCTTCGACAACATCAAAGAATATTTGTCAAATCCTCCAGTTCTGGTATCCCCGGTTCCTGAAAAACCATTCCTGCTCTATGTACGAGCAATAGAACATTCCCTAGGAGCTCTGCTCGCACAAAACAATGATGCAGGCCATGACCAAGCCATATATTACCTCAGCCGAATGATGATTGGGCCCGAGCACCGATACACCACTGTCGAGAAGGAATGTCTCGCCCTGGTATTCGCCATTCAGAAGACGCGACACTATGTCACAGGACAAACCATACATGTGATATCACGAGTCAACCCTCTCAGAGTCCTCATGACTAAACCAGGGGCACTCAGCTCTCGCCTCGCTACTTGGGCAATATTGCTGTCCCCTTATCATATGACCTTCGTCCTGCAAAAGGCAGTCAAAGGTCAAGCCCTGGCATACTTCTTAGCAGCCCACCCAGGCTCGGAGTCCTCCAGAATATATGAAGAGATCCCAGATGAGGTCGCCGACTCACATGCAACCTCTCACAAGGCTATATGGCGAATGTTCTTCGACGGTGCTTCGAAGACAGGACCTAAAGGCAATATAGTCGTCGGGGTCGGAGTAGTGCTGGTCTTCCCTTCCGGATTGGTGATCAACCGTGCTTATTCCCTCACAGAGCCCTGCTCTAACAATGTAGCCGAGTACAACGCTCTGGTCATTGGCCTCCAACTTGCAAGAGAACTGGGGGTAGAATACCTTGAAGCATACCGTGACTCCCAACTAATCGTCAATCAGATCCGGGGCTCGTACGAAGTCCGCCACGAAGACATGATCCCTTATCACCAAATAGCGATTGACATCATCTCGTCGTTTGAGGGGTTCTTCATCGAACATGTCCCCAGACTCCAAAATATCGAAGCCGATGCCCTAGCAGGCCTCGCCGCTTCCTTAGCAGTGCCGAACTACGCTCATCATTCGGTTGACATGATAGGCCACGAACTAATCTGCCCCAAAAACAATGTTCAATTCGTGGCGAGCTATTCCGCCCAGACGGTCGACGAAGCACCAGACTGGAGACAGCCGTTCATCGACTTCGTCGTCTATGACATCCTCCCAGAGAATCCAAAGGAAGCCACTTCCATCAGACGGCGTTCTCTCAGGTTCTTCTACGATGCAGAGACAAAAATGCTGTATCGCCGCTCCTACGACGGATTATTGCTCCGGTGCTTGTCGAACGCAGAAGCCAAAGAAGCCATACGAGAAGCTCACGACGGTGTCTGTGGGGCCCATCAGCCTAGCCCAAAATTGTAAGATCGCCTTCATCGAATGGGCTACTATTGGCCCACAATGGTGGTAGATACGATAGATTATGCTAGAAAATGCCAGGCCTACCAAGTCCACACGGACTTCATTCACCAACCATCTGAGTTTCTACATCCGACAGTGGCGTCCTGGCCATTCGAAGCATGGAGAATGGATATCATTGGTCCAATCACCCCACCTTCCTCTCGAGGACATCGCTTCATACTTGCGATCACTGATTACTTCTCCAAATGGGTGGAAGCTGTCCCACTCGCAGAAGTTAAGACTTCAAACGTGATCAGCTTCCTTAAGCATCACGTCATCTACCGCTTTGGACTGCCCCGAAGGATCATCCATGATAATGGTCCACAGTTTGCAAGCCACGTATTCTATCGGTTTTGCGATAAGTACCGTATTCAGAATGTCGCTACGATACTGTACAACCCGACAGCGAACGGGTTAGCAGAGGCATTCAACAAAATAATCATCAAGCTCCTCAAGAAGTTTGTCTCTTCCAACAAATACGACTGGAATGAGAAGCTCGACGAATGCTTATGGGCTTATCGTACCATAGTTCGAACAGCCACCGAGAATACAGCATTTTCTCTGGTGTACGGAAGTGAGGCAGTTCTCCCATTAGAGACACAAATACCCTCACTCCGCGTCGCCCTCACTTATCAATTGACGACGGATGACAACTACCGACGTCGACTACAAGAGTTGGAGGCCTTAGATGAAAAGCGCCTCCTAGCTCAGTAAAGAATCAAACTCTACCAAGCACGTATCTCAGGAGCCTTCAACAAGAATGTCAAAATTAGAACATTCCAAGTGGACGATCTTGTTCTGGCAGTCCGGAGGCCAATGGTCATGACTCACAAGACCACCGGCAAGTTCCAGCCAAAATGGGAAGGTCCATTTGTCATCGAGGCCGTGTTCTCCAACGGTGCTTACCGCCTCGCCAAGCAAAACGGAGACTTGCTTATGTTGCCCGTCAACGGCAAGTTCCTGAAGAAATACTATGTCTAAACAACACTTTCCAGATTTTCGAGTCATGTACCCGCTAGTACCACTGAACTCATCCCCTCAATTTTCCAGATTTTCGAGCCATGTATCCGCTGATACCACTGAACTCACCCTCATAGCTTGTCAGATTTCCAAGTCATGCACCCGCTGGTACCTCTGAACTTACACTTTGATTCCAACATTCATGGATTGTCGAGTTATGTACCCGTTGGTACCCCTGAACTTACATCCCGGTCACTCTTTTGAAAGAAAGTCATGTATAACCGTACCGCTGAACTTTCTTCCTACAAGAGATCCTCCCTCATGATCCACTACCTGTACTCCCAACGCACAAGAAGGGTAACAGGTCCACAAACTTCCAAGACGGCCATGTCCTCATCACCTCTGAGTCGTCCCATTTCCACCAAAAAAACAAATCACCCCTTACATAGAACTTCCATGTCCTCATTACCTCTGAGTCGTTCTATGTGCCCTCCTTCATTGGGCCCACTCCTGTCATGTCCTCATTACCTTTGAATGGGAAGGCTCCGTCGAAGAAACCTTCATACTTGTCATGTCCTTATAACCTCTGAGTAAGTATGATGATCCCCTATTACCTGTACCTACAACCGGAGTACGCCAAGGGTGATGGGCCCACAAATATCCTCTGTTGACCACAAATGTCCTCTGTTGACCACAAATGTCCTCTGTTGACCACAAATGTCCTCTGTTGACCACCAATACCCTCCGTTGAGTTCACTCCTGCCATGTACTCATTACCTCTGAGCAGGAAGACTCTACGTTTAAAAAACTTTCCTACTTGCCATGTCCTCGTTACCTCTGAGGAAGAATGTCGTTTCCCCTTCATCCTATTATCCGTATCCTAAACCAGGGTATCCCAAGGGTAATAGGCCCACAAATATCCTCAGCTAAATTTCTTAACACAAACCTACCACCTCATCATGCCCCAGGAGCCCAGCTGCTCTACGGCATTTCTTTTCTCAATACCAAGAGCACCCATGACCACTTTGATATGGCTGCTTCGGGTATCCTGACCGAAACTTGTTATCTCTACCTAAAACCAAGGTACGGCATGGGTAACAGGTCCACAAATATATCCCCTATGCGGGGAAGAACATCACCACAATATCACAGGCACAGCAGGCAATACAAATGAAGGGTAAAATTGAAAGTACTCTTTATTTGAAGGAAGAAAAGAAGTATTACATAGTTCGGGACCACGTCCCTTTCAAAAAAAGGGGGGAAAAGAAAAGGCCGACTACATTTCAGTATTACTCAATTCTAGGAGGCGGTTTCTCACTGAGATGGTCCCCCGCTCAATCCGTTGCCGAGCACGACGCTCGGCCTCCTGGAGTAACCGCTCCTCACTATCCAAGTCCAGGAGCGCCTGACAGTCATCTTCTAATTTCTTCTAGACAGTCTCCAGGTCAGTCGACGCTTGAGTAACCCTGTCAGCCTCCTGAACAATTAGCCTCTGTCATTGCAGGTAGTCTCAAGTTCAGACTCCAAGAAAGTCAACTTCTTCTGAAGCACAAGGATCTGCTCCCGCGTCTCAGTAATCTCACGAGAGACAGACTCCTTCCGAGCCACAACGTTTTCGGTCGTATAACTCAATTGATCATACCGATCAGCTAAGTCGCTGAGATCCTTCAGTGCGGCCAGTCTAGTCTTATCTCGAGCCGATCGGGTCTTCTCTATAACAGCAATAAGGAAATTTTGCTCCTCGTTTATAACAACAGGAAGATCAGCCTGCCGCAATACGCGAAGCTCGGACACCAGCTGATCAGCCTCTAGCAATTTCGCCTCCAGAAGCGAAGCCATCCCCGCATCATCAGGAAGATCCTTAAGGATGTCTACTTGACCACGGGCGCATCGTCGGGCCAAGGTAAAAGAGGTCCCTCTTTCTACAGCGGCCTCGATTCCCCTCTTCGAATGACGATGGAAACTGGCAACCACGTCCTGCAACGCGTCGTTCAAAACTTCAGCAGAGGAGGGCGTCAGGGGAAGCCGGAGCGGCAACGTCGGAGGAGTAACGCTAGAGCTCGCCACCAGGGGAACGGAGTCCGAGTAAAACGATGCATGAATAGCGGCCAACTCGTCTTCCGCCGCCCGGAGAGCTTGGATGCTCGACAGGGAAGAAAGGTCGATTCTCGAAGCCATCGGAGCAGAGGATGATGTAAGGACCATCGCTCCCTGCCCCGGCTGCCCCGAGGACTGGCCCGTTAAACTCGGGCCCCCAGAAGGCCCATCGAGACGACTCGGACAGTGGGGAGGTACACCCCTTTCCACCGATGCTCCTTCGGTTGGGATTGTCTCAGCGGCGTCCATCCTCGGCACTGAAGGGGCAGGACCTGAATGTCCAGAATAACAATCAATCGACGTAACCTGAAGGACATGATGATAGAGCAGATAGGCTTCCTCACAGGTTAAGATTCGGCCAATCTTACCAGGGGAGGGGCATGAAGGCTGCGGCTCATCCACAACTGGCATGGTCCCCTCACCCGCGATCCCCGAGTTAAACTCAGTCACGTCCTCTGCCTCCGTCACCTTGAAGGGGGATACAGATCGATCTGCGTCCTCTTGAAAAGGAACAGGCTCATGGGAGTCCCCGTCATTCTGGGTCACCACCTCGACATCCTGAAACTCTTCTTCTTCCCCCGACACCTAAAAGAGGGGACGAAGACAATCAGGATTGAAAACTCAAAGGAAAGAAGGAAGAAGGGATCGGGAGCAGTTTTGTTACCTCTGACGCAAGGTTGACTTCTTCTCCACTTTCTTTTATGGCTAGCGGACGGTGTCTAGTCGCAACCAGCTTCCGGGATCGCGAAACACTGCCTACAAGAGAAACTTGCCTGCTACGTTTCGAAATAGGACCAGGCGCGACAAGGGACTGATCCCCCAACATCTCATGCAACTGACCCACCTCTGCGTCTACCACTGGAAGGATAGAGTCATCTTTATCATGCTCGTTGCCTTCATCACCCTCAGCAGCGGAATCCAAATCTGGCACTTCGGCTCTAGTCTTTCTTTTCTTGGCCCCTTGAGAGCCTTCCTCCAGACCGGTACCAACAATAAAACTGGTACCTGGATTAAAACCAACCGAAGGTTTGTTCGCCATGACATGATACAAAGCCGCCATATACAAGATCCCCACTGACTCCTTAATGGCAGGGACTGAGAAAATGGCACGAGTATAGAACGAGTCATAATATTGCCAAGCTCTGATACCATCAAGAAGGCTACCTTCATAACCCAGACAAGAACTGGGGCTGTCCAAACAAAGTTGACTGTATCCAAAATGCCGGGCAAACCTGCTAGGCAGATAAGGTTCCAGAAAGACAGTATTGCGATTATGATATACCAGATGTGCGGGACGGATATTACGCAGCCATAAGAGCATCTGGCCGTCCAGAAGTTGAGGGGGCGCAATACCGTCAAGATGTACAGCCTCTATGTCCTTAGCAGTAAAGCGAGGGACGGAGGCGAAAATACGGTACATATCTGCCCTCGCCAAGGCTATCCGGCAAGCCCGTATAGTATCACATTCCCAAGGCTCGTCACGATAGCGAAAGATAAATGTGTCATCATCAGTCACACCGTCTTCAAAGCCCGGTCTCATCAACGACGGATAATGTATCAGCAGCCACCCCATCAAATAGTGATAATGTAACTCAGTTCGTTCAAAATCCTTGGTCACATCGCGAGCAATGACTTTGGACGTAAAAGTATGAAGGCCACGGTGTATGCTACACACCATAGCCGGGAGGAGGGCTAGCCTGATTCGCAAGACTAACTTCACAGCCGGAAGGATGAGGTTATGACTAATTCTCTCAATAGAACCGGCTCCTCCCGAGACTACACAATTTCGTAGCCATATCATCAAAAATTCCGCCAGAAGCGCTCTCTCGGACAGCTCTTGAGTATCCTAGTAAAAGTAATCGAAAGTGTCAGTCTTGCTCCCTAATCCGTCACTGGTAGTGGCCACTCTCTTAGCCGATGCCACCAAATCCTTAACCGCTTCCCGAGATCGAGGGCGACGAGAGGTGACTCGACCCGAGACATCTACCGGAAAGAGATAGTGCACCCAATCCTTGGTATAGGGAGCATTCCCTTCCAAGTTACTATCCTTTCGGGTCATTTGATAGCATGTGTTATAATGGCACAATATCTCCTGGTAAAGAGCCACGAAGCCAGGATACCGTCGTTCCAAATCTTCGAGTTCCTTATTAGTGGGAGTATACGCTTCAAACGCTTCGTCTCCCCAAGGAAGTTTGGAGATCGCGTGCATCTCATGGAGCGCGAGTCCCATCTCCCCTACAGGTGTGTAAAAGGTCCCCGTACGGCAATTATACAGTTCCAGCAGAGACATGAACAGCTTCTTGTTTATGGACAAGCCATGACTGGTACCTCGGATAGCGTAGTAAAGGCCAATCTCGCACAAAAAGGCCTCATATTTCTGCAAGATCCAAGTAGACAAATTGATCCACAAAGGAATAGGGTGTACCCAACTAGGGAACGTCAATCGGCCGACAGGATAGGAGCCTTTCCGAGCAAGTTGATTTATAAAAGTATCGACGGTAGAAAATATGAAGTTAGGGCCCGCCACATTCAGGAAAGAACCTGGGACCAATCCCGTCACAGAACAACTAGTATGCACCTTGCCGGCAGTCACGGACTTCAGATTATTATTATAATGGATGTTCCCCCACAAACATCCCACTTCTGGTAGGGGTTAAAGTCCCCTCCATCTTTCGATCCAATGGGAGCATGTTGAACCAAGATAACGGGAAGTGTCGCTCCATCTGGGGGAGGCGGATCGCCATCCCGTTAGAGACAAAACTCCAATTCTCCGACACCTCCAGAACATGATCGTTCTCCACAGTCAAGGCGTCTCCAAAAAAGAACGCAGCCTTCAAATACTCTCCTTCAAATTTTCCGGAGTTCATCATAGCATTAAGGAAGTGGAAAGACTGGTTCTTGATGGCGTTCAGTCTAGCCGGAGGCTCATCACTCGGAAACTGGTCCGTCATATGCTGAACAATATGGTTGTACCTATAACCAAGAGCAGCTTGGGCACTACCCACCAAGAGTTCTCCAGCAGCATTAACCGGTAGATTCACTGAAGAACAGAAAAAAAAAAGTAAGTCAAACGGAGGGGTAAAGGGAGCTGATTGGGTGCTGTCAAACCCTATACGGCTCAAGAAAAACATCTATGCGGCTCCATGAAGCTTTCAGAAGTCTTATGCGGCTCCAAAAAGCCTCATGCGGCTCAGAAGAATACTTATGCGGCTCCGTATAATAAAAGTGTATGACAAAGCGCGCATATAGACACAGTAGTTTTCTTATGCGACTCGCAGCTCAGCCGTAGGGCGAACATGCGATTTACAAAGACTCGTGCATAAAGTATGCAACGTAGCCATCACCGTTAGGGTTCTTTAACTCATACATTGTCCTTACCAATGATGGGGGGGTGAACGTCAGGATGAACATCAGGTGCGACGACTGGTGGAGCAGCAGCCGCAGCCGCAGCCGAGGCGGAAGTGGAGGCTGCCTTCTTGCCCTTTGCTGCCACGATCTTCTTGGGAGACATTAATTCTCGAAAAGGGGAAGGGCAATCAAGATAAGGAAGGTCTGAGAAAGAAGAAAGAAAATAAAGAAGCCTTCTCTCTCTTCAAACTCCTCCTATTTATAGGAGGACGGAAGAAGGAGGACACGTGGGCCAATGACCGACTCGTAAAGAGCGAAACCGACTCCTTGGATTTCGTCTCCAATATTTACCCAAGGCGTCAAATCCGAAAGATTTAATGAGCTGACCCTTGGGATTCCCCACTAACAAAGACGGCGCTGAAACGAATTCGAGGCAGTTAAAGACCCGTACACGTGGCGAGAAGCTATGCGGCTGAGCAGTCTCCTGCGGCTGAACCACCTACGCTGTTGAACAAACTATGCGGCCAAGATTCCTATGCGACCAGGGTTTCATATGCGGCTAGAAGAATACACAGCCATGCTTCTTATTCAAAGTATTTCAATTTTCTAAATTGAAAACTTTGAAGGGGGTCTTGTAGAAGCATGAAAAATATTAAAGAAAATGACTCATACGGCCAAAGAACCCCATGCGGCTCAGAGAGTCATGCGGCATAAGGGGGCTATGCGGTCCAAGACATCCCATACGGCTCAGAAGACACGTGGCAGGACAGCCCTCTCCTCTGCCATCTCGTATTAATTGTTTGACGGCTGACAACTCTGAAAAAGTGACAGCCCTGACACGAGAAGAAGCAATTATGACTCTGTCATAATGACGAATTTCTAGGGAAGAGGAAAGAAATCTCTGACACAAATCCCCCGAGAGCCATGAAAATGCCACGTAGCCTTGCCACGTGGGCGTCCGCATGCGGCTCACTTCTCATGCGACGCAGGGTGAAACCGTCCTATACGACTCAGGCTGAGAAAGTCTCATGCGGCTCGAGCAAAGAACTCGTTATGCGGTTCAGAATGAATCTGTCCTATGCGGCTCAGGCCAAGACAGCCTCATGCGGCTCGAACAAAGACTCCTCATGCGGTTCAGAGTGAACCCGTCCTATACGGCTCAGACCGAGGAAGCTCCATGCGGCTCAAGTAAGGATTTCTTATGCGGTTCAAAGGATTATGTCCATGCAGCTCAGGTGGATGTATCCCTATGCGGCTCATAACGATTACCTCTCTGATTCAAGGGCTCAAGTGAGGGCCACTACCCAGGCAGCCCTGACACATGGCCCTAACCATATGCGGCCCAGAATCATATGCGGCTCGCTCGTCATATGGCCCAGATCCCCTCAGTGGCTCCCAGGACACGCGTCCTAGGCCGATTAATTTCTCAGATTTACTGCAATCAGAGATTGGGTCAAATCCCAATAATCTGGGACACGTGGCAGGAGAATAAATTTAATTTATTCGCAGACATCAGAAGATCATTATGAGGAAGATTTATTCCAATCAGCATTAATTGCTAATGGGATCTGGTGTAATCTACACTCGATGGCTCGGATTCATCACAATCAAAACTGAACGGCCTGGATTGACCAATCCACAGGCCGCCGCCATCTCCAAGAACTAATCATTGGCAACCCTAATGATCACATCCTACTATTATAAATAGCAAGGTGCCATTCCCTTATTGAGATACAATATCAAAGAAAAAAATACGCATATACAGAGGGACTCCCCCCATAGTCCGAGAAGAAAAATACACAGAGAGAGAGAGAAGCCAGAAGAGCAATAAGAGGGAGAGCAAGAAGAGCATTTCTTCATCAACGCCAACCATCTTTTCACAGGAGCCAAGGCTGCATACCGATCGTCCAAGGAGTAAGGCAGGGCTGCCGTCGCCTTCCCGAGCCTCTATCGTCACCCTCCAGAATCTAAAATAAATAATTGTACTTAAACTGCTGTACCTAGGTTTTCGTCCCTAGGCTTTCTTTGTACAAGCGAGTTTGTAACGTGAAGTAAAAGTCCGGTCCTCCGACAATTGTTCTGTTCTTTTATATTTCATGGCAAACAGTGTTGAGTGTCCAAAAATTTACAAAAAAATAATCGAGGAACTGTCTTCATTCTCTGAACAAGGTGTACTTGTCTTGGTTTATGTTCCTCGCATAACCTACTCGAGGTTGGGCTTCAAGTCCACCTCCAAACCGGCTCTAGTAAGCACAAGCCTTGCGGTCATCGTGCCTATGAACTGGTTGGGTCGATCTCTCACTTCACCTTGAGTGAGAGAACAAAGAGAAAATTGAGAGGGAGAGAGATTTATTACTGAAATAAATCTCAAGAATAAATCATTGTCTTTCAGTCATAAATAAAGCAAATTGGCCAAAATCCTTTCAACCAGTATACCAACAGTATACTGCCAGTGTACTTCTTTCCTGGTTTTTGGCCAAAAAATCTAGGGTTAGGGTTATCTGTCTATGTCAGATACTAAACAAGGTATATGACATCTCGCAAAGGGTCTCTACAAGTCCATGGTGGTATATCCATTAGCTTGGATATACAAGAAATACAAGAAACACGATTAATCGCGTATGTTATTATTTCGATTCAAAAACTGAGTGTTGCTCGAGTATCTCAACCTTGCGATACTCAAGACATAAAAATTGATGAAGCCACAAAAAATAGTCTTATGTTAGAAAAAAATCTCATGATGTTGGTTAACATCAAAACATGAGAACCCGACACCGAAACACGAAAAACGAGACACAACCTAAATGAAATACTGAAAGTATGCATTACGAGAAAAAATGTAAATAAAAAAATCAGAAATATGAAAAGTTGGAAAATTGAAATCACTATGAATTGCTACAAAGAGACCTTCTTTCTTCTGCCATTCGTTAAGAATATGTTGGTTGCATAGACATTGTTTCTTCCAAACATGCCTTGCAACATGTTGATGTTTGATACTACCTAACAGAACCAATGACTACGACATGTTGATGCTCTAATACTACCTAACAAAACTAATAACCCGATACGATGGCTAAAACATCAATCCTTACAAATTAGAGCAAGGGCTAAAAATTTGAATCCTCATAAAAAGAAGTCGAAAGAGAGAGAAATTTTTAATAATTAACTCAAATCAATAGTAATGAACATGCTAACTTAAGCCCTAAGAAAAAATATAAACAAACTAGAGAATGAACTAAAAAGACTAATACAAAACGATTCAGTCAAAATTCTAAAATTTGTCCAAAATAGGCTCGAGACGGTTTGAACCAGAATTCTGGTTTAGGCCAATCGAATTTTGGGTTTTCCTTGAGCACGGTACTACAGAATCCTGATATTCCTGTTTGGTTGAACATGAATTCCGGTTCAGGCTAGTTCAGCATGTTTCGAACAGAACGCGTTCTCATCATAAGATGTATCACTATCAGGGGGCTCCTGATCCTGGTAGCATCCCAAGTTGGTTCGGTTGTACAAACACCGCCATGGTTGGCTGATAGTTCAATTGATTAGGCTTGCAGGTCGGTGTCCTTAGACTAGTCGATGAGGCACCGAGTGCACGCAGGTCCACTATGGTCGATTGAGTAAGTTTTCTATGTTAACATTGTCACATTTGTACGTTTTGATCGTGAGCTTCAATCATGAGTCTTCTATCATGACACTGGATCATGAAATTTTAAACCAATTTCTAGGTTCTCTATGATTACTCATTATTAAACAATTAAACCAAAAGAAATATAGAACATCTTAAACATGCAATCTAATATATTAGGCAAAAACCACATGATTTAGCAACCATGATTATTATATCCATACAACATCATACACAATACTAATATAAGATTAGTTGTAATACAATATAATTCTGAAGTGAGCTCTAAATGCTAACAATAATGTAGTATGTGCCATATGAAAATAACATTGAGAGGAATATGGATATTGCAATTCAACTAAACTATGATATCTAATCTCGCCCCACATCCCTAGTCTGTTTTAGCAATAGACTAAATGATGTCATACTTTTCATTTTTGTTAATCGGACACTAATTTTTGAACTTACTTTCCAATAACTAAATAACAAATCAAATGGACAGTATGATTTTTTTTAATATCAATTTTCTAGTTTTTGTAGTATTTTTTATGCCAACACATGTCTTGAGAGTAAATTAAAACTAAGCAACGACTATGTAACCTAAAAACAAAAACCAACCAAATCAATAGCCTGTTAAATCAGATTTTATTTTTGTAAAAATAGGATACGTTTTTAGGTAAATTCACTCTTTTGGCAGCATTATTGGGCAGATCATCTTAAGTTGCCTCCAGAGTTTGTTGTCAGTGACCATATATTTCTTCAAATTTTGCCTACCTGCGGAGTCTAATTCATTAGATTTAGAGTGCAGAAAAAGCTTATATATATATATATATATATATATATATATATATATATATATATATATATATATATATATATATATATATATATATAAAGCTTTTAGGAGAAATCTAAAGCATAAATCTAAAGCAGATCTCCAGGGTTAAAGCGAATCATGATCAAAATTGAAACTCAAATTGAGGATAAATATTCAAAATTCAAGGCTCTTCTAGGCCTTGTCCAGAACTGGTTGTATATTAGCAATATGTCATCAATATATTGTCTGCACTGGGCAGTCCAGAACAGTCCTATAATCATCAACTCGATTTTTTGATCCATCGATAACCTAAACCCCTTCAACAAGTTATGTTGGCATCCTAATTACTAGTGCTTCGTGCATGTGCAAGTCTCATGAATTAGTGTGGTACTTACATGTTATGCACAAAATATCCCAAGTGCCAAAAACTTGTGATGCGGAGTGTTGAAATCGACTTTGTGAGTCGAATCAAGCATGATTCTTGAGGGAAGTGTCATAGCATCACATTAGTAATAGAGAGCACAAAGAGATCGAAGATTCAAGTTCATTTCAAAGAAATTCATATACATGTCATCAAAAACAAAATCTTTGACAAAGGAAAAACCCTACATGCATAAGGCCTTGGTGGCTCATGGGTGAGCATGTGTTGAGTGTCCAAAATTCACCAAAAAAATGATTGCAGCACTGCCTTCATTCTCTGAACAAGGTGTACTCGCCTTAGTTTATGTTCCTCGCATGTCGAGATCCTACTCGAGGATGGACTTCGAGTCCACCTCCAAGCTGGCTTTAGTGAGCACAAGCCTTGCAGTCATCGTGCCTATGACTTGGTTGGGTCAAGCTCTCACTTCACTTAGACTGAGAGGACAAAGAAAAAAATTGATATGAGAGAGAGATAGATATTTATTACTGAAATAAATTGCAAGAATGAATCACGGTGGTTTGGTCTTGATCAAACGGTCAGAAACAAAGCAGTCTGGTCAAATCCTTCCCACCAGTATACTGGCGATATACTACCTATATACTGTTGGCTTGGTTTGTGGCCAAGGAATCTAGGGTTAGGGTTATCCGTCAATGTCGGATACTAGCCAAAGTTTATGGCATCTCGCCAAGGGTCTTTCAAAGTCCAGGATCGTCTATCCATTAGCTTGGTTATTTAAGAATTCCAATAAACACAATTAAGTCGCATATGTCATTATTTCGATTCGAAAATTGTAAGTGCTACTCGAATATCTCACCCTTGTGATATCGAGGCAAGAAAATTGATAAAGCCACAAAATCTAGTCCTATGTTAGAAATAAAATCTTATTATGTTAGTCAATAATAAATATGAAAACCCAACACTGAAACACGAAAAACGAGATATAACTTATTCGAAATACTAAAAATGCATTATAAGAAAAAATTTAATACAAAAAATTAGAAATACGATAACTAAAAAAAGGGAATAACATTTCATATGATGTATCGCTCTCAAAAGAGGCCTTCATCCTCATGTCCTTCATTAAGAAGATGTTGGTTGTCGTAGCCTTCATTTCTTCCAGACATGTCGTGACATGTTGAGGCTCTGATACAACCTAACAGAACCAACGACCTGATATGAGGGCTAAAACCTTAATCCTTACAAATTAGAAGAAGGGATAAAAACCTTAGCCCTGAATCCCTCATGTAGAGAATTCAAAAAATAGATCAATTCTTAATAATTAACTCAAGTTAGTAATAAACATGTCTTCCTCCTTTATATAGCCTTATTTATAATAATTAACCTAACTTAAGCTCTAAGAAACAAATCTAAACAAACTAGGGAAGGAACTAAAGCTACTAATACAAAAAAGATTCAGTCCAAATCCCAATATTTGCCCAAGCTAGACTTGAGTCAATTTGAACTAGAATTCTGGTTTGGGCCAATAGAAATTTTGATTTTAACTGAGCAAAGTACTGTAGAATCTTGAAATTCTGGTTTGGTTGAACATGAATTCTGGTTCAGGCTAGTTCAGCATGTTTCGAACAGAATGTATTCTTGTCATAAGTTGTATTACTATCATGTAGGGGGATCCTGATCCTGTTAGCACCCCAAGTTGCTTCGGGTGTACAAATAAGGGTGGCCCTGGCACAGGGCAGGCCGGGTGACGGTCCACGGCCCCCAAGACGAAAGGGGCACAAACATAGATCTATCTACAATAGAACTAGTATTTATCATATGCCATTCTTAACAAAAGACTATTGCAGTGTAGTGGTTATAATGTTAGCCCTTGGTTTGAATCTTGGTGGTAACAAATTTTTGTTTTATTTACACATTTTTTTTACATTATGTATGGGGTCCATTTTGGAAGTTTCGTCTCGGACCTCCATCAGCTCAGGGTCGGCTATGTGTACAAATACTAACTATGGTTAGCTGATAGTTCAATTGATTAGGCTTGCACCTAGGTGCCGTTAGACTACCGATGAGGCATCGACTGCACGCAGGTCTGCTATGGTCGATTGAGTAAGTTGTATATGCTAACATTGTCCCATTTATGCGTTTTGGTCGTGAGCTTCAATCATATGACGATGGATCATGAGATTTTAAACCAATTTCTACATTCTATGTGATTACTCATCATTAAACAATTAATCCAAACGAAATCTAGAACACCTTAAACATGTAATCTAATATATTAGATAAAAACCTCAAGATTTAGGAACCATGATTATTATATCCATACAACACCATGCACAATATTGTAGAAACATAAAAATGTTGCAGCAGATAACATCCACAGGGTAAGAGACTCCAAATGCTCCAGTGGAAATCCTGAATTATGCCTATTCTTGAGAGCCTCCAACAGAAATAATGGCTAAAGGCGTCATCAACGTCTCGACTTGACAGTCAAGACCCTTCTTAGCAATCACCGGAATAAAATGCGTATTATATGCAAATTTTTCTGTATATTGCATAAACGTATAATACTTACGTACTTTTGAAAATTTTGGATTTGTACGCGAATTTTAAGCCCGTAGCGTTTTAAACGCATACCGTACGAATTTTTAAAAAATTCGGCAAAAAAAACGTGACCGAGAAACCCAACAGTCTTAACTTTCTTGACTCTTGTTGCTATTAGATATTAAGACTGGCACAATTCTAAAAAATTATCAAAAGAAAAGAAGAAAAAGTCTCACAGCAACCAAAAAAAGAAACCCAAGAGTCTTTGCACATATTGCTTGTAACAATCAAAGAAAAATATTTCGGTTTTCCATCTTCCAACCTCTTCTTATTCTCACACTGAACCCTTGTTTATGAAGGAGTAGAGGTGGATGGGCCCTATATATATGCCAAATTTTTAGTGCCGAATTTGTTCATATGAAACGTACTAAACACGAATTAAATCTAATCTGAATGTTTTTCGTTTGACGAATTCTTTACCGTATTTTACTTATATTGTGCCGATTTGTACTCGTACTTTTGTCGTTCCGAATTTTTTTCGGTTGCCGAATTGCTAACAAGGGCCAAGACAATACATTAATGAATACCACTTCGCATAAGATAGAAAGGCGTGACCTGAACTGACTGGCAGCCTCTACAATGTCAGTCAAATCAAATCAGATCCCAGATGACAATGGATCATCTCTCCGTAAGGACTTGTTTGGTAACAAAAATTTGAATTTTGATTTGAAAATCCAAAATTCCAATTCAAATCCAAATCATAAATTTTTAAATCCAAATCCAAATCCAACTACAACTCCAACCAAACATAGAATTTGGTAAACTATAATTATAATTTATAATTATCATAATAAAATATTAAATAAATTATTAATTATTATTATTATTATTATTATTATAATAGTTATGATTAATAAATAAATTATTATTATAATTATGATAATAGTTATGATTAATAAATTATTAATTAAGATTATAATGATGATTAATAAATTATTAATTAAAATTTTAATAATATATTAACTATTAAATTATTAAATAATAAATTATTAATTTTGGTGTTAATTATGATTATATATTATTAATTAAGATTATCATAAATAGAAATTTATAATTAAGATTATAATTAAGACTAATAAATTATTAATTAAGATTAATAAATTATAAATAAAGGTATAAATTATAATTATGATTAATAAATTATTATACTTATGATTAATAATTCATAAATTATAAATAAATGTATAATTAAGATTAATAAATTATTATAATTATGATTAATAAAGTATAAATTATTAATTAAGATTATTATAAAATATTAAAAAATTATTAATCAAGATTATAATTATAATTATTAAATTATTAAATTATTAAATTATTAATTATGATTATGATGAATTATTAACTAATAAAATTAATTATTAATAATTAATTATTTAAATGATGTACGTATTTATATTAGTTAAGAATAAAAAAATCATATATAAAATAATAACTAATTATTACTTAATTTTTAATTATTATTTAGTTATTTATTTATTAATTATTATTAATTAAATATTTAATAGAACAATAAAATTATTTAAAAAATAAATCCAACTTCATTCTTCCAAATCCAAAATGGATTTGGTACCCACTTTTCATATCCAAATCCAACTCCAACCAAACATAGAATTTCATAAATTTGACTCAAAATCCATCAAATTCTTAATTCCAACTCCAAATACGATTTACCAAACGGACCCTATTGAAGAAAGCGTATTTCTGTCTGCTGTCTACCAGCAAAAAAAGCTATAGTTCTCTCACACTCCAGCGGAACAATGAAGAATTGTCCCCATTCTATGATATCTGATCCATTTGCCTATGTGAAAGAACGTGCATAAGCCACTAATTCACAATCGCCACGACTCCACAAGAAGCTCCAACTTAATGTGTACGTGGATAGGCGCCTCCAACTAGGGGTGAGCATTATTTGGTTTTGGACCGAAAATTGAATCGTCGGTTCGGTTTCAAAAAAAAAATCGGTTCGGTTTCGGTTTTCAATATACAAATTTTTTTTATTCGGGTTCGATCCAAAATCAAAAACAGAATATGAATTATACAATTATGTAAATACCCTCAATTTAAAAATATGTATATTTAAAAACGACAAATCTATGTATGTATTTTGAGTTCCAATTTTAGTAATTTAACAACTAGTTCAACTTTGTGCGTAACTTTAAAATTTAACAAATATGTGTATAAAAATTATCATTTTTAATATAATTTAACCATCACCCCAACTTTGGGTCTAACCCATTAATTTCAACCGAATAAACCGAATTTATTATTCGGTTCGGTTCGGTTTCGATTTTGGCTAATTCGGCTAGGTTTCGTTTTTGAATTTTTAGAATTTCGGTTTATTCGGTTTTGGCTAATTTGGTTCGGTTGAAACTGAATAAATCAAACGCTTACCCCTACATGCAACCGTCGACCCATTACTTCCTCCATGATCGTATCATGGTACATGCTGTCAAAACTGCAGAAGCCACATGACATTCTTTTCTTATTTCTAGAAGATTTGCCTCGCTTTGTGCTCAAGGAGCAGGCCACGACCATGTCCTATTATTGCTTGTACGTGAGTCATAGGGCTGTAAAACGATTCAAACCGTTCGCATTCGACTCGTGTTCGGCTCGGTCCAAGCTCGGATTAAGCTCGTTCGTAGACTAATCGATACCGAGTTTGACCATAGGTTGTTCGACTCGATCTTGTTCGCAAACAGGCTCGAGCTCGGCTCGGTTTCTCATATTATGACTTTTTCTAGTATATGTTATACCTTTTTTAATAGATAGAAATGCATTTTGTCTTAAAAATTTTAGTCATTTTTTGTTCTTTATATGATGGTAAATTTATGATGTAAAGAGCATAAGTAATTCAATAAAAAAAATCTTTAAAACTTGAGAGAAACAATGTGATAGTCTATACAACATGTTCAATAAGACTTTGGCTCGAGCTCGATTCGTTCGAGTTTCTTATCAAACCGAGTTCAAACATCATTTTAGAGCTCGACCTTAAGCTCGACTCGAATCAAACTCATTCGATAGTTAAGTCAAACCAAACTTAAACACTCTTTGTTCGAGCTCGTTCTCTCGATTTTCAGCCCTAGTGGAACACGACGTCTCATTTCCGGAACACAACCTCCTACAGATGCACTCAAGTCAGCAGCTTCTTTCCGCCAGTAATAGCTCATCGCTAAGAGAAGCCAAGGACAACCACCGGCATCAACTATTTACAGAAGAGTACCTGTTTTAAGTTCACTCTTTTGGATTCTAAACCGAACCGAATTGAACCGAACCGAACCCAACCCAACCCAACCGCAACAAACACTTTAACATAACGTTACAAAAGATGAGAATCCAAGACCCTAAACCCCAGTTTAGAGCATCTCCAACCCTATTGTGACTTTGGAAAAAAGTTAATGCCACATAGGAATGACAAAATTTTATTCAAAAGTTCTTCTCCAATGCAATTGTCAACTCAATTGTGAAGCTTATGTGGCAAAAATTAAAAAAGATATTGTGAAGTTGATTGTCTTGTTCTAGACAATGCACTTGACAATGTCTTCTCTTCCATGTCATCAATTATGAATAAAAAATAGTAAAAAAAAGAAAGAAGATAAGTAGTTGTCTTAAAAGTTGCCTTGGAAGTTGAAAAACATATTTTTTATTGTCTTTTTAATACTTTTGCATTGGAGAGAGTTTTTCTATCTCATTGTCTTTTGAGATATAATTTTGCCACATAAACAAGACATTGTCTTGTGGCTCATGCCACATAGGAGCCACCTAAGACTCACAACACTTAACAAGACAATAGGGTTGGAGATGCTCTTAGAGCATCTCCAACCCTATTGTCTTGTTTTGTATTGTGAATCCTATGTGGCATGAAGCACAAGACAATGTCTTTCCTATGTAGCAAGATGACATTCACACAAGACAATGGGATAAAAATGTGTTGTCCAATGCAAAAGTTTGAGAGAAAATAAAATTACTTTTTTTTTCAACTTCCAAGAAACTTTTTCACTTTTTTTTTAATATATATTTTTATTCATAATTGATGATGTGGACATAAAGTCATTGTGAAATACATTGTCTAGATCTAGACAACCAACTTCACATTCTCCTTGCCATGTCATTGCCATGTCAACTTCACAATTTATTTCACATTTGCATTGGAGAAGTACTTTTGAAAAAAAATGTTTGTCATTCCTACATGGCAACCATTTTTTCCAAACTCACAATAGGGTTGGAGATGCTCTTAGAGCATCTCCAACCCTATTGTGACTTTGGAAAAAAGTTGTTGCCACATAGGAATGACAAAATTTTATTCAAAAGTTCTTCTCCAATGCAATTGTCAAGTCAATTGTGAAGCTTATATGGCAAAAATTAAAGAAGACATTGTGAAGTTGATTGTCTTGTTCTAGACAATGCATTTGACAATGTCTTCTCTTCCATGTCATCAATTATGAATAAAAAATATTATAAAAAAGAAAGAAGATGAGTAGGTGTCTTAAAAGTTGCATTGGAAGTTGGAAAAAATATTTTTTATTGTCTCCTCAATACTTTTGCATTGGAGAGAGTTTTCTATCTCATTGTCTTTTGAGATATAATTTTGCCACACAAACAAGACATTGTCTTGTGGCTCATGCCACATAGGAGCCACCTAAGACTCACAACACTTAACAAGACAATAGGGTTTGGAGATGCTCTTAGGTCGCAGCCACTCCTCCCTCTTCTACTGTCGATTAGGGTTAGGGTCTGCTTGGCAATTGTAGGGGTAGCGGTTATGAGGTGTTTTTAGAGTACCGATTATGAGCGGTTATGAGGGGTCCGGTTTTGGATGGTTTTTAAGTAGCGGCTTTAAACCAATCCAATCCATGCTTGGTAATTTACTAACGAGCGGTTCTAAAAAAAAATTTACACGAATAAATTAAATAGGGAAGGGTATCAGTAGTTATAATTATATACATTTTTGTGAGGATATAAATGGAATAAAAAAATAGAGCCGCTCAAAATCCACCGATTTGGGGTGTTTATAAAGCCACCCAAAAATACATTACACCGGTTTTGGGGGGGTTTTGAGCCGATCAAAACCGGTGCCTCAAAAAAATTAACAACCAGGGATTTTCATAAACGACCGGTTCAAAAACACCCCAAAACCGGTGAAAACACCGTTACCAAGCAGACCCTTAGGGTTTCCGACATGTGGGCCATCCGCAGAGCTTCTATCCCTCTTAGGTACAGCCTCCTCCTCCTTCGATCTCCCTCTCCGGTTATGCTTAGGGTTTAGAATCATTCTCTTTCAATTGCGATTTCTAATTAAAGTTGGCATTTTTATGTTTCATTTCTCAGGAGCAGAAGCCATCGCGTCGTCGTCGCTTGTTGCTCGACGCCGCCGGAGCTACGGAGCGGACAGACAGAGAGCAGAGCCGTCGGGACTTCCGTCTTGCCGGGAGCGCCTGCCCGTGGATTCTCCGTCTCCGCGACCGCGGGTTCGTACCTGTGGAGCAGGAACCTTTCCTCCCATGCCGGAGAGAAGTCGAGCGACGCGGAGGAAGTCGAGGAGGGCTTCTCGGATCTCGAAGTGCCTCCTCCGGAAGCCGATCAGATCGAAGGTGTCGTCGACGACAACGTCGTAGTTCCGAAATCCGAGGAAGAAGAGGATGTTGCGGTTGTCTCGGACGATGAAGGAGAAGCCGACGGCGATGGCTCCCTCGGGCTGCTGGACATAGATGCCATAGAGGGTGAGAAGGGAGCGGAGGGGAAGAGCAGGAGGGGCACGGAGTCTCCTCTCTTCAAGAGCTTGATGGAGCCTGACCAAACCGTCGGTGCCGTCCTTAAGAAGTGGACTGAGGAAGGCAAGCCACTAGGACGGAATGAGATCATGGCCGCCATGCTTAAGCTTCGGAGACGACGCCTTTTCTCCAAGGCCTTGCTGGTAATGCTCTCCCCCTTACACAAACTCCTGCAATATTCGATTTAGATCTTTGCGTAATTGATCGAGCTCTTTCTATTTGGGACTGTGTCTGGGATGTGCCTAACGCATCTTCGATATGTGTACAACACGTGTTCGACACGATATGGCCCACATTTTTGGAGTGTCCTGCTTCCTAGATGCCCATACATGTCTTTGAAATTTTAAGTTTAATGCCTACCTTATTGTAAGGAATTTTAATTTAAACATGTCTATTGCATGGGCAATTGAAACTACTCTTAATTAAACAAAGAGCTGATTTGTGGTGAAACTAGAGAAGAGAAAAAGTTTATTTTGTCAAGAGACTCATGACTAAAGAGAAGTATGCCTATGCCCTGCCATGGTTTTGGGAAAAAAAATGCACGAATTGGATTTATAAAAGATGCACGATTATGAATGTGGGCAACACCCTCTCTATTATCTTGTCCCTATTTTAAAAGATGTATTGTTGTCATATGGATCACATAAGTCAAAATATAGTTAATTTTTAGCACTAGAATGGCAAACAAAATTATAACGGGAGGTTCCTCTAAAAATAAACAACTAAGGCCGTCTCCAATGGGGTTTTCTATCTCCCCTATTTCTATGGTAGAAATCCATTATAGAAAATATTCCTCCCAACCATGATTTTTATCCCAATTTTCATTCTACGGATGTAGGATGGAGAATTCCTATGAGGGTTTCTACATGTAGAAACCCTCGTAGAAACCCTCATAGAAATTCTTCATCTCATAGCAATTAATATAGAAACTCTACCAACTAGGATAGAAATTTCCTTGAAGTACAATAATAATTATGATAGAAACTCAATTTTAGAAATCCCCATTGGAGATGTCCTAAGAACAACTCAAGTTAATACACGATTATCTAGTATTATTACAATGACTATGGTTAGTTCAATCGAGAGGTAACTTGTAGTGTTGTTAACTATAGAGGCATTTATTTGCAAATTAGTTGCAAAATATGAGTAATTATCTCTAAATTGAAAGGAAGTGAACAGTAGTTCAAATACAACAAACAGTAGGGTGTTTTATTCTATATCCTTTTCATTTTTCATCCTTAGTGTCTCCCTTCCTAGTAAGACTGATCTTATATGGTTCTTCTCACCTCAGTTTTACATGTTAACGGACGGTATTTTTAAAAGCTTACCCGTTAACCTGAAAATTCAAATAAACCAAACTCTTCTCTCTCCCTTCTCAAGATTATATGTCGGCTGAGTTAACTAAAACGTTCTAAAATTTTCGGCTGAGTTAAATATAACATATATGTCGGCTGAGTTAACTAAAATGTTCTCTTTTTGCTGATTTGTCATTCTAAATGACATCTACAACTCTGCTTAGATAAATAATTTGATGCCTTCATGGCCAGGACTTTGAAGTTTCTTCAGTTAAACGGAAGGATTGGCAAATAACATGCTTCTTAGCTGTACTTTATGTAACGATGTGAACTGTATGTCACATCAAAACTACCCATACAGGAATGAAACTATCCAGTAGTGATATATACTCAATAGTTAAGGAGTTTGCCCCAAAATAAGAAAAATATAAGTATTCAACTAATGGATACTGATTTATCAGCTGAAGAATGAAAATTTATGATAACTATACACAATTCTTCATGTGTAGTTGTTACGCCCCGATTCGTAGAGTCATTTATTTACATGTTTTATCTCTTGGAATCGATCGTCCTCGCTTGGGCGTGATGCCGTACAAGTCTGATATTGCACTTGTACAAGACAAAGATGATACATAATTGATTATCTTCAAATAGGAACACATCGCAGCGGCAGAAGCAGATAAATTGAAGTTAATGAGGACAATCTTTCTCATTGAATAAAAATACATCACCTCTTTATAGCAACGGAGATAAAAGGATAACTTGAAGTCACACAGAGATATATAGAACTTTATTCTCTTTATTGATAATTGAAGAAGAGTACAAGACTTGTATTGAAGTACAATGCTTACAACAAATCTCACTTTATATTGAAAACCAACTGAACAATGCTACAAAGCTTACATTTGATACTTGGATACATTGGATTACCTTTCGATATACCGACTTGGCTTATAACTCACTAGTACAACTGATTACAATGTTCCATACATTATGTTCTTTATAAACAGAAGACATCATCATGTACAAGGACAGCTTCTGTATGCCCAACAAATCTTCGATGCCGCGGGACCAATCAAGGCAATCTTCGTGTGCAGAACATCCCAAGTACGAGTACCTGCCCACAAAACGTGGGTCAGTACATCATCTATGTACTGGCGAGCAGAATCCAACCCACTCGCTTAAGCCAACATTTAAGTTACCATTTAAGCAGCATTTATTAGAATGATCTTTCTATTTGGGACCTGGCATCAATTTACAGTTCATGGGCAATATTTATAGTGAAGCATGTAAACATATTCTTAGCAATATTCCTGTGGACATATCATTATAGCATTCTTGGTATTATCATGCAAAGTCATCATTGAGGCATCGTTAACATTAACATCTTAAACATGTTATGACAATTCTCACTTCAAGCATCACTTAGCATGTATGTCATGTTTGGGCAATGTTTATAGCATAGCATCTTTCTAGCATACTGAATTTAACATGTTAAGCAGGTTCTCATACTGAAAGGCTACATACAACATCATTTATTTGGCACATTAAGCACGCAAGTTAAACCAACACAGGTATTGAGTATATCACACTTAAGTGATTTTTTACCGATAGCCAACTCCCTCGTACCTGCATCAAATACAGGTTATCAGATATACTTACTCTGCCTGCACAAAACATTCATTGGCGTGCATCCTGATTACATGGTCACTGGTGTTAAACCATATGGACTCTTCTCATTTCATTTCATTTCAAGATAATGCGGTCAGCGTAGTAGGTGGCCAGCCTCTATGCCATCCCGCATTATCCGTGCTCCTACAACACTCATCATTATTTCCTCCTAGGCCGAATTGGTCCCGGCGCCCCGGTACCGTTCGAGGAAATTAAAACTCAAACCTTGTATACAAGTTGTCCATGACCATGCGAATGCGTGTCCGACTCGATGGTGAACATAATCGCATGGTGAAATATATTAAGGAAAGTAAAGGCGACAGTGCATCATTAGTCATATTCAATGACTTATTCATTTCATCATTACCATCATTTCATTTGGTGATCTCAACGATCCCAGCTTTATCATTTCTCATTCATTGCAACGTATCTCATATCGTTCCTTTCGACAAGGAATATAACATTCATTCATTTCATAGGGACATTTATTTATTCATTCATTTCTTATAAGGGACAGGCAACATTTCATATTCTTGCAACAGTTATACGGAGTGTACATGATTCAAGTATTCGTTCAATTCTCATAGCCAGTACATTGTCTATTCTATCATTCACAAGACATCTCATTATTCAAGTGTTTTACTGTTTCAGCAGCATTAAACATAAGGGACAATGTTATAAATTCATTCTCAGGCATCAAATCACATTAGCAGTTTAATGTGTTGTACATTTCAAGAATTCTCAGCATAAGCGTCTCTATTGTTCAGCAACTAAAACATGGAACATTTAGGGACAATTCATAGCATTACGTTATTTCATTTATTAAGCATGCAGGAATAAGAAGGAAGGATGACAGTTCCACTTGCCTGCATAAAAGGGTCTTCTTATTCCGGTTGCACACATTCCCCCTAAGCGTAGCTCCACCAACGAGTCACGTTCCAACACTTAATCCGTCTAGACAGCTAAGAGAGACTGCATCAGTCTCAACTCTCTGATCTCCAACACAAGTCACGGTCCAACATTCTGATCCCATCCAACAAGCCAACCAAATGTCTCGCGCGGAGCGGGGCATTACATAATATACTACTCAGAAAAAGTTTCGTCCTCGAAACTTAAGAGAACTCATCTTACTAATTTACTTAGCCACAACAAGTTACTCATTCAGCTTCAATTCAATATTCAATTCAGCACACTCGGTCATCTCAAAATAGCTATCTAGCTGTACCATTTTAATCCATCAACGATTCGATCTGTCTCTCTTTTTCAATTACTTGTAACTTCTCATTGATTCAACAACATTTTCCTTGCATTTCTATCTTGGTCGCAACATATCACTTCGTTTGGATCTATACACATATTTTAGGCGTCCCCAAAACATATGCATTTCAACCAAAGTCCGCGCCAGTGCGATAAACTCTTCCCATAATGTTATCTCAGTCGCAACCTATCACTTCGGCTGGATTCATACACATATTTTAGGCGTCCTCAAAACATATGTACTTCAGCCAACTTCTATGTTGGTGCGATTCGATAAGCCACGATATAACTCTCTTTTCCAAATCCGACTTAGCATCCTTTCAATTGACTTTATTACTCATTTACTTGCCACAATCACTATTTTCCAGGCCACAACACTTAACATCAGGGACAACTTGGTTAAGCTCTCTACCCAAGCATAATATTTCTAACATTCGGTTAAGGGTCTAACTTAGAGCCAATCATATCAAGAGTTCGCAACATGAATCATATTTCTTCCCAAATCCAACAATATTTCTCACCGAGGCAATTCATCTTTTCTAGAAGACACAATCCGACCACCCACTATCGATTACCCGAGTCAGGGTATAATTCTTATGCAACAGTCAAGGTTAACATAGCTACCCGACTATAGGTACACTCAAGTCTTACCTTACGATTGTAATTCCCACTTATGGCCAACATATAATTTAAAAAGGTCATCCATCTCCAAGGCACAAGTTGGAGCATACATTCCCTTAGGTCAATATTCATCACCACTGTCTCTCGTTCAATGCCACAAGGTCATCCTATGGGTCTCCAATGGTCACATATTATTCAGTCAATCTCTAAGGTTAGCTACGCTGACAGCTAAACTTAATCGTTCAGGTGACTTCCCTAGAGTGGACGGCTACTAGGGTTGTACTAGTTTCTTATTCTTAGGGCCAACAAGCAACCGACAGTTCTAAGGAACTCTACCCAAACCTATGGGTATCAACTCAGTCTGAATAACTAATCGACATTGTTGGCTATGCCAACAATTGGTAAGTCATCAACTGGTCGCTAGGGTCAAGTTTATCTATCCAGGGTCTTCCTCAAGGAAATAATTCCCACAGAGCTATGCAGTTAATAACGGTTTTTTTTTTGATAACGGTCCAGTAGTGTTATTGATATATCGGTGATATATCGGTTTTATAACGGTAAATATCGGTTTACATTTTTAACAATTTATATATATATAAAAACATGAAACAACACATTAATAGTTAGCTATCATAAAATATGCAATAACAATAAGGGCCCAATTCATACCAAAAGGTCCAAAACCAACATTACAATATAAAAGTACCCACTTCAAGAGTTCAACTAATATGAAAACCAAAAAGAGCCCAATTCAAGTTTCAAGTTTCCAACATCTAGACTAATAATCTTCTTTAGTTTCAACTTCAACTTCATTTTCCTCGTTCTTACAATCACCATCTTCATCACTTTCTTCCCTAGTTTCATCTTCATCTTCTTCATCCTCATCATCGTGAACAAGTGAGAGTGGATCAACACCTCGTGACCTTGTGCTTCTTGTGCTTGGTCCTTCAATGTCATCGGCACCTATTGAAGCACGAACTTGCTCCCAAGTTAAATCATCACCTACCCTCACAAACTCTGCAAGCTCTGTTTCGGTTGGAGTAATCCAATCATCATTCTCTTCAACATCTCTCAAAATAATAGGATCAAAAGTTTTGGCTTTGTTCTTTCCCTCCAAGAATCGTCTCTCCAACTTCATGTTATATTGAATGTAAACAAGATCATTCAATTTTGCTTGCAAAAGGCAATTCCTCTTCTTCGTATGCAACTGAAATTATCAAATTAGCATACGTATTATTTGTAACTAGCTAGCTTGAATTTAAAAAAATGAAGCAAATTAAGAAAGAAAGTAAGTTGCATACGTTGTCAAATGCACTCCAATTTCGCTCACAAGGCGAAGCACTACATGTTTGGCTTAAGACCCTCCTTGCAAAGCTTTGTAGTTCCGGGGTACCATTGCCATGACTTATCCACCATTCATCTATATTGAGTATTCTCCTCACATCAATAAGAATTAAGAGAGATGTAATGTAAAATACAAATGGAATGGTTAATTGGTAAGGAAAGAAGCTTGCATGGTGATATCGTTTCTCTTGTTCTTATAGCTAGAGTAGTTCCAAAATCTCCCAATGCCTCTCTATATTCCGACAATTGCGATAAGATTTTAGTACTCTCAACCAAATCTGGCACAAGCCTCATCAAAGCTTCATTAAGCATTCTCCTAGTGTGATTAAGCTCTGATGTTGAATGCTTATAAAATATGGCTGGGTTAAGATAATATCCAGCTGCATTTAAAAATATAATCCAATGTTGGCATATAAATATGAATATAGTAACATTCATGTGCATATAAATATCGAAAAAACATATATTAAAATATACCTGCATGCAAAGGGTGTTCTAGTTGTTCAACCCATCTCCTTTTAACAATCGCCATGGCCTTGATTAGCACTGCAGGCTCATCAGCAAGGTTCTTATCAAGCTGGAGTTGTGCTCTATCCATAGCATCATATATATAGCCCATGCAAGGTTGTTCTTCCCTGTCCACAAATCTCAAGACATCTACTAAGGGAGCCAACACTTTACAAGCTAACTCCACATTTTTCCAAAATGATTCTTTTGCAATAATCCTTGCAATCTTCTTTCCATCCTCTCTTTGAAAATGAACTGCGAACCCATCTAGAAGAAACGAATAATTGTTGCAAGTACTGCCGGTTCTTCCATATGCTCTCCAATGTATAGAAGGAGGTTACAAACCTAGTTATACAAGGCCTATGCAACTCGCTACCGCTCAACTTTCGCATCATGTTTAAAACCATCAAATGGTTATAAATATAAACCACCACCTTCCTGGCTTGAGACAACACATTCTTAACCTTGTCGATATCACTTCCAATATCTTGCAAAATTAAATTGATGAATGTGCAGCACAAGGGGTCCAATACATCTTTGGGTGTTGTAGCTCCAATTTCCTTCCCGCGGCCTTAAAGTTAGAACCATTGTCCGTGATAAACTACATACACAAAAAGAAAATTGATTACAAATTAGGAAAACATAATGTACATAAATAACTAATAAGTCACATATTTATTACCTTAACATGTTTACCTGGACAATGTTTTCCTCTCCCACATCCGCGATCACCTCATTAATCAATCCAACAATATAGTCTGCATCATGAATTTGGTCTGAAGCATCAACAGATTGTAAGAAAATCGTTCCTTGTGGACAATTAACTAAAAAGTTAATCAAAGAACGACCCTTTGTATCTGTCCAAAAATCTGACATGATGGAGCATCCATACTCCTTCCATTTGGGCCTAAAGGAATCAACAAAAGCCTTTGTCTCCTTCAGAACATCTTGAAGCAGAGTAACCCGCACATTATGATAGGACGGCGCAGGCATAGCTCTTCCATACTCTCCAACGCAATATAAGCGTTGAAATCTAGGATTACGCACAACATTAAAGGGTATACCGCACTCGTATGAAAATTTAGCCCACTCCATCCAAGCCTCCATCTTCAACTTCTTCTTGATTGGATTGCTAGCATCCAATGTCGTTTGTTGCATTTTTCTGACATTAGGTTTGTAGATTACATTCATTGGACCTCTTATATTACTACTTTCCTTCCTCTTTTTGCTTGATGATGTAGCAACACTAGCATGTGTTGGTTGAATATCGTCATCGCCATCCTCTTCTTCCTCGTCCTTATTTAAGCTTGGTCGGCTTAAAATATTGTTGACTCTATTTTTCTCAAGTCTTTTCTTTACCGCTTCATCCATTGCCTTTTGTACTTCCTTTTGCACAAGCATAGGAGCCTTATCACATCCCCTTGTTTATCCCCTTTGATTAACAATGTGTTGTTTGAATCTTGATATCCCACCCGGTATTACTCTTTGGCAAAAACTACACGTAATCTGACATTTTTTTGTGGGATCCATAACTGTTCCATAGCGATACCCAATATCAGTCGAATTGATTTTAACCGGAGCTACCTCATTCGAAGCACCACCAGTTCCATCTTCATTTGATGCTCTTGAAGACATTTCTGAAATAAAGAATTAAAAAATTAACCCCTCCATTTTTTTTTATGAACAAGAGCAGCAATAGCAACAAAAAAACATCAGCAGCTTAAAAAAAAGGACTGGGATATCAAAAAGAAATTCCAAAAAAAAAAAGCAGCCCTGATCCAAAAAAAACAATCGGTCCTAACAGGGAGCATGTGCTAACAGGGAGCAGTAGCAATCGGTCCAAAAAAACAATCGGCCCAAAAAAAAGAAGTTCCAAAAAAAACAGTAGCAGCAGCTTATAAAAAGAAGTTCAAAAAAAAAAGCAGGTGCTAACAGGGAGGGAGCATGCCCAAAAAAAAACAATCGGTCCGACTCGAAACATCAGCGGAAGAAGAAGAAGAAGAAGAAGAAGAAGAAGAAGAAGAAGAACAGCATGCCAAAAAAAAAAAAAGCTTCGAACAAAGAAAAAAAAAGCATGCGGAAGAAGAAGAAGAAGAAGAACACCAGAAAAAACTTACTTGAAGAAGAAGAAGAAGAAGCACCAGCAACAGCGGCTTTCAAGAAGAATAGTGAGTTCGTTTCCTTTCCTCTTTCCTTTCCTTTGCTTTCCTCCTCTTTCCTTTCCTTTGCAACATCAGCTGTCTTTTGCTTTTTTTTTTTTTTTTTCTCTCTTCAGACCTACATACAAAGGAACAGTGAGTTTTTCAAAAAAAAAAAAAGAGGACTGTGAGAAATCGGTTTTATTTTAAACCGATATATCGGAAAATATCGGTTGTGTCGGCCGATTTTATCGGAACCGATTTTTTACCGATTTTTTCCAAAAAAAAATCGGTCGACAACCGATACCGATATAAATCGGTTTTATAAATTCATTCAGGGGCATCACATTGTTGTTGGGTTACTTGTGTCCAAACCAACAACAATCATTCATTCAGGGGCATCACATTATATTTAGACTTATTGTATGGAACATCCAGTGAGCAGCCAAGAGGGTCAACGAACTTTCAAACACAAATAACATAGGATGATTACAGAACAACAACAGCATAATCGCGAAGCAATCTTTGATTTAATCGCGGAAGCAACGTTGAGTGATCGTCGAAGCAACTTTGGTTAATCGTCGATGCAACTTTGATTTGAAATGAGTCAAGGAAGAGGCCAAGGACGTAAAGCCGTGCTCTGATACCAATTTGTTACGCTCCGATTCGTAGTCATTTATTCACATGTATATTTTATCTCTTGGAATCGATCGTCCTCGCTTGAACGTGATACCGTACAAGTCTGGTATTGCACTTGTACAAGACAAAGATGGTACATAATTGATTATCTTCAAATAGGAACACATCGCAGCGGCAGAAGCAGATAAATTGAAGTTAACGAGGACAATCTTTCTCATTGAATAGAAATACATCACCTCTTTATAGCAGCGGAGATAAAATGATAACTTGAAGTCACACAGAGATATATAGAACTTTATTCTTTTTATTGATAATTGAAGAAGAGTACAAGACTTGTATTGAAGTACAATGCTTACAACCAATCTTACTTTACATTGAAAGCCAACTGAACAATGCTATAAAGCTTATATTTGATACTTGGATACATTGGATTACCTCTCGATATACTGACTTGGCTTATAACTCACTAGTACAATTGATTACAATGTTCCATACATTATGCCATTTATAAACAGAAGACATCTTGTACAAGGAGAGCTTCTGTATGCCCAACAAATCTTCGATGCCGCGGGACCAATCAAGGTAATCTTCGTGTGCAGAACATCCCAAGTACGAGCACCTGCCTACAAAACGTGGGTCAGTACATCATAGGGGTGAGCATTATTCGGTTTTGGACCGAAAACCGAACCGAACCGAATAAGAGGTTCGGTTCGGTTTTAAAAAAAATCGGTTCGGTTTTGAAAATACTAAATTTTCTTATTCGGTTTCGGTTCCGGTTTTGGGTTTCAGTTTCAGTCCAAAACCGAATAAGAAAATTTAATTAATTAATTTATATATATATATGTGTGTGTGTGTGTGTGTACTATATATATAAGTATTAATATATATAGTTACATACTAAATATATATATGTATATACTAAATATGTCTATGTATATTTAGTTACTATATATATTAACAAAAAAAGCTCAAAAAAATCAAAAAAATATGAATAAACCGAAAATCGAACCGATTTAATTCGGTTCTGTTTGATTCGGTTTTGGGCCAATTCGGTTCGGTTTCGGTTTTGCTTATTCGGTTTCGGTTAAATTCGGTTTTGGGTTATTCGGTTCGGTTTAAACCGAATAAACCGAATGCTCACCCCTAGTACATCATCTATGTACTGGCGAGCAGAATCCAACCCACTCGCCGAAGCCAACATTTAAGTAACCATTTAAGCAGCATTTATTAGAATGATCTTTCTATTTGGGACATGGCATCAGTTTACAGTTCATGGGCAATATTCATAGTGAAGCATGTAAACATATTCTTAGCAATATTCCTGTGGACGTATCATTATAGCATTCTTGGTGTTATCATGCAAAGTCATCATTGAGACATCGTTAACATTAACATCTTAAACATGTTATGACAATTCTCACTTCAAGCATCACTTAGCATGTATGTCATGTTTGGACAATGTTTATAGCATGGCATCTTTTTAGCATACTGAATTTAACATATTAAGCAGGTTCTCATACTGAAAGGCTACATACAACAACATTTATTTGGCACATTAAGCACACAAGTTAAACCAACACAGATATTGAGTATATCACACTTAAGTGATTTCTTACCGATGGCCAACTCTCTCGTACCTGCATCAAATACAGGTTATCAGATATACTTACTCTGTCTGCACAAAATATTCATTAGCGTGCATCCTGACTACATGGTCACTGGTGTTGTTAAACCATATGGACTCTTCTCATTTCATTTCATTTCAAGATAATGAGGTCAGCATAGTAGGTGGCGAGCCTCTATGCCACCCCGCATTATCCGTGCTCCTACATGACTCATCATTATTTTCTCCTAGGCCGAATCGGTCCCGGTGCTCCGGTACCGTTCGAGGAAATTAAAACTCAAACCTTGTATACAAGTTGTCCATGACCATGCGAATGCGTGTCCGATTCGATGGTGAACATAATCGCATGGTAAAATATATTAAGGAAAGTAAAGGCAAGAGTGCATCATTAGTCATATTCAACGACTTATTCATTTCATCATTACCATCATTTCATTTGGTGATCTCAACGGTCCCAGCTTTATCATTTCTCATTCATTGCTTCATTACAACGTATCTCATATCGTTCCTTTCGACTAGGAATATAACATTCATTCATTTCATAGGGACATTTATTCATTCATTCATTTCTTATAAGAGACGGGCAACATTTCATATTCTTGCAACAGTTATACAGAGTGTACAGGATTCAAGTATTCGTTCAATTCTTATAGCCAGTACATTGTCTATTCTATCATTCACAAGGCATCTCATTATTCAAGTGTTTTACTGTTCCAGCAGCATTAAACATAAGGGACAATGTTATAAATTCATTCTCAGGCATCAAATCACATTAGCAGTTCAATGTGTTGTACATTTTAAGAATTCTCAGCATAAGCATCTCTATTGTTCAGCAACTAAAATATGGAACATTTAGGGACAATTCATAGCATTACGTTATTTCATTTATTAAGCATGCATGAATAAGGAGGAAGGATGACAGTTCCACTTGCCTGCATAAAAGGGTCTTCTTATTCCGGTTGCACACATTCTCCCTAAGCGTAGCTCCACCAGCGAGCCACGTTCCAATACTTAATCTGTCTAGCCAACTAAGAGAGACTGCATCAGTCTCAACTCTCTGATCTCCAACACAAGTCACGGTCCAACATTCTGATCCCATCCAACAAGCCAACTAAATGCCTCGCGCGGAGCGGGGCATTACAGTAGTAACATCATTGTGACAACGGTGGAGCTTTATATATGTTATACATTGATTGTATTCGTCAAATTTGAAAAAAATGAGATATCAAGAGCTTGCAATGCATCACCTAGTTTCATATTGACTATAATCTTATTTAGAGCCAGTTATTTGCTTGTCACATAAAAGGATATCAACATTTTGCAAGAAACATTTTATATGCGTACAGTCGTACACTAGGTGGTAAGCATGTCAATTTGTTCATTGGGTAAAATGACTTTCAAATATTGATGTTCAAGGAACAGTTTGCCTTCATTGTTAGAATCAATTAATACTAATCTAACCCCCAAATGAGCCTAGTTATGAAAGGGCAGGCTACTTGTGCTGGGCTAAAAGGTATCTCGGATCGGTTTTCAATAAAAACATTCTTGAGTTGGTTTTACCCATGTTCTAATAGCGATCATGACTTGTGTCCCAGTTCTTCTGCCTTTATCTATTTGGTTAACTTGGCACTATGTTATCTCAGGTTGTAGAATGTGGGCTTTTCTTCTGAATCCGTTTTTGTAGCAGATTTCTTCTGGTTATTTTGCCTTTATTTACTTGGTTGTCTTGGCAATATGTTTTATTTGTTGAACATGGGTTTTTCTTATTATTCAGATTCTTCTCGCAGATTTCTTTTTGCTTATTTTGACTTTCACCTTTATCAAGAAATATTTTGAATATAAATTTTTTGCACATCTTAAGTGTATTGGGACACATTCGAAGTTGGTTTTTGATAAGAGGTCGAGGGAATCTACACATCACTTTGATTTGGGCTCTATGTCTTCATTTCTGTTTACCTTTTATTGGTCTAAAACTTAAATTCTTTGCATCTTTCTGCAGTTCATGGAGTGGTTGGAGAAAAATAAACGTCTTGATTTCATAGAGCGTGAAACGTCTTGATTTCATAGAGCGTGATTACGCTTCTCATCTAGATCTTATTGCCAAAGTTCATGGCCTCCTCAAGGCTGAAAATTTTATCGACAAGGTTCCTGAATCCTTTAGGGGTGAGGTGGTTTACAGAACTCTTCTAGCTAATTGTGTTTCTCGAGGAAATACTACGAAAGCAGAGCAAGTTTTCAACAAAATAAGAGACTTTCCCCACCACAACCTTTGTCTGCAACCAACTGCTGCTGCTTTACAAAAGGACAGACCGCAAGAAGATTGCTGACATCCTCAAATTGTTGGAAGAAGAAGATATCCAGCCATCTCTCTTCACGTACAAGCTTTTGATAGACATAAAAGGTCGTGCCAAGGATGTAAAAGGCACGGAGGAGATCATAGAGATGATGAAGTCCAAAGGCATGGAGCCCGATCTTGGGACCCAAGCAATGGTTGCAAGGCATTACATTTTTGGAGGCCACAGTGAGAAAGCTGAGGCAATTCTGAAGGAGATTGAAGGGGAGGACATAAAGAATAATCGTTTTGCTTGCAGGCTTCTTCTTCCCCTCTATGCTTCTCTTGGCAAAGATGCTGAGGTGGAGAGGATTTGGAAGGCTTGCGAGAATAAATCTCGTCTCGAAGAGTGCTTAACTGCCATAGAAGCTTGGGGAGAGGTAGGGAAAGTTGAAGTTGCGGAGGAAGTTTTTGAGCACATGGTGAAGACATGGAAAAACCTCTCCTCCAAATATTACGATGCTTTATTGAAGGTTTATGCAAAGCATAAGCTTCTGGGCAAGGGGAAGGATTTGGCGAAAAGGATGGCTGACAGTGGGTGTAGGATTGGTCCTTTGACATGGGATGCTATTGTCAAGCTCTATGTGGAAGCCGGGGAAGTCGAGAAGGCTGACTCAATAATCCAGAGGGCAGTGCAACAAAACCATATGAGGCCGCTCCATAACTCTTACCTCACTATGATGGAGAAGTACGCTGAGAGGGGGGATGTTCACAATGCTGAGAAGTTCTTCTACAAGCTGAAGCAGAGCGGCTATGTAGGGAGAATGAGGCAGTATCAGACACTACTTCAGGCCTACGTAAATGCAAAGAGGCCTGCTTACGGGTTTAGGGAGAGGATGAAGGCTGATAACATGTTCCCTAATAGGGCTGTCGCAGCACAGCTGGCAACTGTTGATGGTTTCAAGAACCACCCTCTTTCTCAATTGCTTGATTGATGGGGACTTGCGTCTAAAGGTTGGTAAGCGGGTTAAAAGTAGGAATAAATTTTTTCTTGTTAGCGGGATCTGTTTTTAAGGTTTATGTAAGAATAGCCTGGTAATTTGTTTTTATGTGCGGGGGTCAGAACAGCGTAGCTAAATGCACTGCTGCAGAATTATCATACTAACATTTGAGTCGGATGATCTAAACTTGTAATGGCATTGAAGTCCTCTAGTAGATTTTGCTAGGTTATTCAGAACTGTCCAGTCTGTTTGAGCTATGATATTGCTGTTTTTTGTGTGTTGTGTAAGTCGTGTTTTATTTTTGGTGTCACTAAGTTCATGTATGAGTAATATGACATGTTAGTGCCCTTTTGCTAGTCATTCTCCCATCCCAACTGCATATGTTGGTGCGAGAAGACTGATATTGTCTGAATGAATGCAAAGCGTTTCTTCAATCGAGTGTATATATATATATATATATATATATATACATATATATATATATATATATATATATATATATATAGGTAAATTGTTTCTGGAATCCCTCCCACTGGGCTCTGCAGGCCAAAATCTGGATCTGGTCTCCAAATTGTTTCTGGAATCCCTTCCACTGGGCTCTGCAGGCCAAAATCTGGATCTAGTCCCCATATATATATATATATATATATATATATATATATATATATATATATATATATATATATATATATATAAAGAGGAGAGTTTGGGATTTCGTTCTTGTTCTTGTTCCTAAGCATTCTGTATTGTAAAAGTATGGAATTTCATGCGCATCTAAGGCCAGAACTCATATGCGTCCTAACTCTCATGTGCCAAAAATCAACGTGCGCCAGGAAACAGAACACTTGGCACATCAGAAAGCAGCAAAGAAGTAGAGACATAAAAATGGGGCTTTTATTGCATATGAAAGTCTATTACATGTCTAAAAACTCTTTTACCAGGCGCATCACTTGTCAGGCGCATCATTCCAGCATCTCAGTGTAGGCGCATCCCCGTGCACAGTCAGCACGAATTACTTCCTCGTCGGCGTACGGACACTTTAGCAGGAGGAGTGGCTCTTCTGGCCTAAAAAAATTGGGGTACGATAGCCCCGACCTGCGGCTCTTCCAGCATAACAAAAATCGGGGCACGACCGCCCCGATATTTGGATGTAATAAGCACCTTCAGCCTGTATCGGAACACGACGATCCCGATATTTGGATGCAACAGGCACTTTCACAAGCTTGTAAGAAAACATGGTCGATGGTGAATAAACCAACTCGGCACATCTTCGTTTTCGGAAGGAGTTCATCGTCAACTCGCCAAGGCAGGGGACCGATCAATTTCGTCTCCATGAAGGAAAGCTATGTGAAATAAGAAACAAAACTATTCACAAAGCTATTTATAGGCCAAGGCAACCCTCGCACGTGCGCCAAGTGGCAGTCTTCTCATATTCCGTGCAATGAATTTGCATTAATGACGATGAATCTGCCCCTTCGTATTCAGCCAAGTCAAAACAACCATTAATGCCTCGAAGAACTTAATAGATGGGCCAATGAGGATGTGCCATGCGGCAGATGCGCCGTCAACACCATGCGCTCCGTACCGATGTGCCCAATGGGACATATACCCATGCGTCTAGTGGGGCACAAACTGATGCACCTACTTCAACTCGTCACCCATCAAGCATTTAATGCTATGTGACAGAGTTTGCAGCACGTTCCCCGAAGACTGAACGTTTGACATTTTTTGCAGAAAATGAAGAGCCGCATACGTCAGCATCATTACTTACCTTTGTTGGCTACAGTTGTCCTGGCCACGTGGCTGGCCGATCACTCACATGCGCCTCCACAGCCATGCGCCTAGAAGTCTGCATGTGCCTCAAAAGCCATGCGTCCTGACTTACTCCTGATCCCCAAGTGACAGAAGCCAAGTCTTTGCATGCGCCTCCACAGCCATGCACTCGAAGCTCTGCATGCGCCTCAGAAGCTATGCACCCAGACTTGTCTGTGATCTCTAAAAGTCATAGACCAAGTCGCCCCATACGCCAGATCCTAGGCACATCCTGACAGATCACCCTCCACCAAATTCAAGATCTTTGAGTCATGAACACGCACTACGTGTCATTTGACTCAATTCTGCCTACGAATGGGTTCTAACCACCCAAGATCTCAGCAACAACCGAATCTCCACAACTGCCACGTGCCAGCTCCACCGCAGCCCAACAGTACATTGCAAACAAGATTTAGCTTCAACTCAGGGCGCATCGTCCGTGTGCCCCACAGCATCAGCCATGTGGCATTTCCACGTACAGGGACATCCTACATATGCGCGCATGAGCAGACCTGTCTACTGCCTATAAATAGAAGGATCATTCCTTCATATAGACACACACGCAGAGATTATCATATCTACATACAGAGACATGAAGAGACACGTAACGTCCACTTTTCCTCCAAATGCTCCGGCATCCAGAGGAGCCCAGACCTTCAGAGAATTCAAGATCGTCGTCAGATCGTCAACGGAGTGAACGCTTGACCACTCGCTCCCCCGATACAATTCTCAGATAAAAATAAAAGTGTACTCCTAGGACTACGTCTAAGTCCTACATTGTATACTGTTCTGTTTGTAATTGAAATACCAAAGTTTTATCAATCAACAAAATCTTGTCGCATTTTCGATGGCAAACATGTATATTTTTCGAATAGCAAACCATTGGATTGTCTTTTTCGACCATTCAAACCAAATCTTAATTTTGCGAGAAATTGAATAGTTTAAGATGAAAACACAAGTGTAGGCAACTCTAGAGGGAGGTGAATAGAGTTTGTGTCAATAATCACCAAATAAAAAAATTAACTCTATATCACCTCCACAAAACAACTATCAAGATAGTAAATAAATCAGAGAGAAATGCGGAAGTAAATAAAGATCAGAAGAGCATACGCAAACACAGCAGTTTTAACCTGGTTTCCCTCGTGGAGGACTAGTCCAGGCCTGAGAACTCTAGCTCAGGATTCAAATCCACTATTTGTGAAATAGTAGTTTACAACCCGTGCCTTTTCTTCAGAAGAGCACGTCAACTTCTTACAGAGGATCGCAGTGGCGATTTGCTTGGAATTTTCCAAGCGACTTGGAATTGTCCAAGTGACTTTTCTTTTCAACTCTTGCACAAAAACTTCTAGCTGAATCGCACTTGAGTACCTTGGGGCTTAGGAAGTTTTGTGGCTAGTAGATTGGAAGAGTAAGGCTCTTGACTATATAGGCTATGTAAGAGAAGAAGAATAGAAGAGTGGATGGTTTCAAATGAGAGAAACCAAGGCCTATTTATAGGGTTCGGGACAAGCAGAATTCGGCCAGAATTCGGTATGGATAATTCAAATTTTTGGCCGTTGGACAGCTGGTAGCAAGCAGGCCCTAAAAATCAGGGTGCTGGAAATCAGGGGACAGAGTTCGGCCCGAACTCTGTGTGGAGGCAGAGTTCGGCCCGAACTCTGTCTCCAGAAGACAGAATTGGTCCATTGGGCTTTTGGGCTTTGTGGAGCTTGGGCTTGGTTCAGGAATTGGTCTGTTTGTATGGTAGATCTTGGAGAGATATGTCTAGGGGTTGAGATGACTCAGTGCGACTCAACGTACACATTCTCCTAGACTCAATAAATTGAAGATTACAGACATGGAACAAACAGAAAAACCAAGAGCCCTTTGATGATGCCTTTCTTCTGATATTTGAGCAGCCATGAAGATATCTTTTTCCCTGACAGCAGTCGTCCAAAGATATACAGATCTGAAAATCTGAATACCTTTCGGGGGCTTCGCCCCCGAACCCCCGACGGGGGGGCGCTGCCCCCTCGACCCCTGTCCGCTGACCCCCGATGCGAGGTCCCGGATAGGTCGTTAGGCGGTTCGGAGAAATCCCTTTATATGACGCCGTCTTTGGTCCAACATTAATTCTTCATTGCCTATGTCCTGTTTGATCATGTTAGATTATGCTTACTGCATGTCTACAAATACATGTTAGGCCAGCAAAATATGTTGCAGTACGATACAAGCATAGCAATACAATATAGGACAATTAGGACATTGCTAAGTTTAAGTAAGAACATGATAGCATGTTAGGCCAACAAAATATGTTGCAGTACGATACAAGCATATCAGTATAATATAGGACAATTAGGACAATGCTAAGTTTAAGTAGCAACATGATAGTGAGTATATGAATATTAGTGACATCATTATGTTAAACTTAACTGATTAGCCATATTCAAAAACACAATGTAATCATTGGGCCAACATAAGAATCTATAATCTGATTGGTAAACAACTCATATTTTGGAAAACAAGCGATGATCCTAAGAGAGGAGATTTTGATACTCTCTCTCTGTATATGTACATATATCTAGTGATTCTGAGAATACATGTAGTGCTTCATTGTAGTGTAACTCAATTCACGGAAAGAAATTCCAAAGACTAATGATCAAGTGCCATCTCAAAAAGAGAGAAAGATCAAGTGCATGCACTTGAGATTTGTTAACAAAATTGGATGTATGGTAAATGCCCTTTGTATAGAAAGACCTAATCTTTAGTAGAAAAATAACAAGGTGTAGGGTTTAAGTATAGGAAAGTTAAAGAAGATTATAAAAACTAACAAATAAGTAATTTATTTCATCTGGGGACAAATGAGTCCAATATAGTGATGTGATTTGCAGGTGACAATTTAGTGGGACTGGAAAGTTATGGTAAGTTGCAAAAGTGGTGATAGTAAGTATTTTACTAGCACCGTATCTTGGCACAACAATAGTTATAATTCAGAATATTTAAGTACGAATTAGTCTATCAATATAATTAGGAATATTTAGTTTTAGGATCTCACATATATATGGATATTAGAAATTGTGTATTGAAATTGACCGATGTTAGAGTTTGGGTCTCGAAATCGCTGTTCACGTAGGCTAATGTACAGTGATTTCGAGACCAAAATCCTAATATCGGTCAATTTGGAAACCCAAACCCTAATATCCATATATATGTGAGATCCTAAAACTAAATAACCCAATAATTTAAGTCAGGTTTTACAGCTCATACGGACGTCGAAATAGAATCTAGAGTGTCTATTTGTGACAACAATCTGCCTGATGTCAAAAGCTAGTCAAAATTGAACTAGATTTTCAAAACCTTTTTGATAAGCTACAAACATCTTTTTGATCTGTATTGTTCTTTACTTTTGAATAAAGAAGAAGTACAAGCAACCAACATAAGCAATCCCAAACCGAAAAGACTTTCGATTCTGGTACCATAGGCTGCAAGCACGGTAGTTTATCCATGGCACCCTTTGATCTCAGTGACATCCAAAAAATGACCATCGTATAGCGACCCTCAGGCTCAGCATGATCCAAGAGGACGAGATCGCGTGTGACCCTCATACCGATCCAGATTATATTAGCATCTTTTATATTGTCATGCAACTACTACTAATTAGGATGTACCGAAACTAGTTAACCAAAAACTTGTCGAAACATTTTTGCAGCATAGTTTCCAAAAGTACTGAAACGTCAGGCTTCTAGTTTCCGAAACCTGATCAATTTCTTAATTACTAACTTAAAAATAACCATGCTAAAATAATTTGAATGCATCTTCATGCCAATCTTCCACTTCCAATAATGCAAAGCTTTAAAAAAATAGGACTCTTATTTGAAGGTGATGCAAGAATTTTTAGGATAAGTCATCTTGATTTTAAGAATAACAAATCTGATGAATTGACAGAGGTTATCACAACTCTATTTCAGGGTTAAACAAAGGTTGAGAAGCATTGGACCACCGAGGAAGAAAAAATATTCACCTCTCTTTGAATACTTTATAATTAGTTTGTATTATTGGAGTGGGTGGGGTTTTTAACCTACATGGACAATAATTTCGAAGTGCGACGAGCGTCATCTGTGTGTCAGAGAAGCTCGGAGATGCGACGAGGGCCATTCGGGAGGTCGAAGAAGCTCGAAAGCCAGAAGAGATGCCAGAGGATATCTGTGTTCGGACCGAACTCGGTCCAAGAGTTCCAGGGTGTGAGCCCCCTGAATTTAGGGATTTTTTTTAAAATTTTTAAATGAATTATTTTCGATAACTTATTTTTATTTAATTATATTTTATCATTAAATGCTCTTTTCCATGACTTTGATTTTTGGAGCATCAAAGATGTCAATCTTGGGAAACTTCCTTCACGAGTTTGTAGTAGACAAGATTATCTTCATTTTGATATATCATGTCCCACTCAAACTTGTTTCCTTGTACTTTGTTTGTATCACGCAACTTACGAGTCAATTTAGACCATTTGACCCTTTGTCGTAAAATGTAATTTAACTTCCAATTTAATTTTGGGACTCGACATCGGTCCAATCTAATCGACCTAATATATGGTTCTGAACTATTTTGAGCCTACTATGCACGTGCCACTTGCGTGCCACCCGATAGATCTCCCGCATGCTCCTATTTCAACAATAATTATAAATGACTTAAATTTGTAATTATGACCAACCTAGCCCAAACTCAACCAAACTTAACCCAACACCCAACCAGAATTTTATGTAGACCTCTTTCATGACTACCCAAACACCCCACACAAATATCTCTCTACACTTTATAGATATTTCATTCTCTCACTACATTTGTAAAATATCTCTCTCTCTCTATATATATATATATAAATATATATATCACTCTCTCTCTCCTTTATACCACTCACACACTCAACCCCCCCATCACCATCAGCACACACATCCCTCTCCCCCTAGCCGATAAACACCCCCCTTTCATTTTTCTATCTCTTTCTCTCTCTCTCTCCTTAGTACACTTATACACAAAACTCCCCCATCACCTCACAACAGCCCACCTACTCATCCAGCTGACACCTCCTCCATACTCTTCTTCTTCTTTATCTTCTTCTTCATTTTCTTTCCACCACCCTCACCATAACTATCATCATCATCACCATCAACCCCATTCTTCTCCTCCTCCTCTCCCGCTCGACGGCTGTGCGTCCAACGGCGACTAGCTGTAGCTGCAACAGCAGCAAAGCAGCAGCAGCAAGCAACAATTATAGCACGAGGAGCAGCAGCTGTAGCTACAGCAGCAACATGATCAGCACACGCGATAGTAGCAGTGGCTACAGTGGAAGCGACGGTGGCGACCGTGTGGCGCCGCCACGGCCTCCCCCTCAGTTGGGCGAGCTCCGGTAAACCCCTGGCGCGTGTCTCCTTCCTCGACGTGCCGTCTAGGCGATTCGTGCATTTTTGCCGAAATCCTGCTGTGATGCACGCGAATTTGAGTCAGAATGTACATCTCGTGACATCGACTTCGTGCACATTTTCTGGACGATCCGACTGTTGGATCGTTGATCCGTTTGTTCTGTCCCAACCTCGGTATATATCCCTTCACCCTGTCAAGTTCAACCGTTAATTTCGTCGTTTGCTATGTCAAAATTGACCACTAAGTTGACCATTTAAATTGTGTTATTTTTGGACAGTTTTATGGAGCCAACTTCGTCGACTCGTATCTCCTCTGTCGCAGATCCGTTTGGCGCACTGCCAGTTCCTGTACACAGCTAGTATAACCATCTTCCTGTCTTTTAAGTTTTGTTTCATTGTGAGCTAGTTTGATTGGTTGAATTTGACGCCAAAGTTGGCCGTCCGAATTCATAATTTTTAACTTATAAAATTTTAATTTTGAATCCGGGACTCTAGATTTAAATTTTAACACCACCAGTAGACTCGTGGCATCGTTCTAGCACAAATTCATATAAAGTTTGCTTGATTTGGAGGACGTGGGCCCCGACACGTATTTCGGTGCAAGACGGACCCCACAGTCCGAGTCAATCGGCCATTTTGAGATCGGCTGATCGGAATCCAATTTCGGATATACCGTTGAGTTCGTATCGTCATTATGGACTCGTTGGCATATACTTTGCGAGATTTAGTCGACTTTGGCTCCGGCACGCATTTTCGTGCAAACTGAAATTTTAAAGTCCTGGTCAACGGACCATTTTGAGATCGGCTCATCGGAATCCAATTTTGGATATACTGTTGAGTTCATATCGTCATTCTGGACTCACTGACATATACTTTGTTAGATTTAGTGGACATTGGTTTTGGCACACAGTTTTGTGCAAATCATATTCCAATATCCGGGTCAACGGACCATTTTGAGATCGGGTCATCGGAATCTAATTCTGGATATACCGTTGAGTGCGTATCGTCATTCTAAATTCTTGGACATATATTTTGCTAAGGTTTTGAGGACTTTTATCCTGACACATTTTTTGGTGCAAAGTGGGTCCAATGTCGGATATCATTTTGACCCGAAATTACCTTTTTACCCCTGTGTCCAAATTGGACTTATGGGTAGGCTATTCTAGCTATTTTGACCATTTTGGATACGTTGATGATGGTTGTTTCATCATCCGACAACATCTGTAGATTTTTTCCTTTATCTATCACCATTTGTTATAATCCTTCTTTTTTTGGTTCGTATTTTGAGATCCGTGCATCAAAATTGAGATCCGTCGATTCTAGTGATTTGACATCATTGAAATTGATAAGTTGACCCTGTGGATTTTTATAGGGACTAGATTTGACCTAGTTTAACCTAGAATGGAGTAGGAGTTGACCAGAGTTGACCAGTTGACCAAAGTCAACTATAAGTCAACCTTTGACTTAATTTGACTGAGTTTGACCTAGAATAGGCCTAGAAGCATATACTTAATGTATTTATATATATTATTTACTCTAGAATACTAAGTAACTCTGTAAATTCATATTAGGTCTCTGTGACGTCGGTTCAGGCATAGACCCTCACTTATTGCTCAGGACAGCAGGCGAGTACATTCTCTGATAGTTTTTATTGTCTTGATATCTACTATATCTGATTCAGTTGTAGTATTTTACTTGATTTCCGACACGATGGTACACGGACTAGTATACGTCGGATCCTGTCATGAGATGTCATTCCTGGGTTACCATGGTATATTGGTATATTGTTCGTCTTATTTCCTGTACTTGTATAGACACCGATTCCTAAGGGGATTTGACGTGACATATCCGGATCCATATACTATTCGAGGAGGGAGAGTTATTAGAGGTTATGTGATCAATACCACTCCTGTATTCTTGTTACTACTTGCATCATAGCTTTACCCTCGCCTCACGTAGGGTAAAGCCTGACCTGTGTTACTACTTGCCTCATAGTTTTCCATTATGGCCGGCCTGATCTTATTTTTCTTATATTTTCTGACTCATAGCCGGTCAAATGGAAGAGCCTGATCTTGACCCAAGACGACCACATAATACTCTAATATCTTAAGGCACCGTTTATGTTTACATTATACATCAGATATTACTGTACTGTTCTATATTCTAGTATTTTATAGCCTGACATGATATCCAGTTTTACATATCCTGTTTATATTCCAGTCTTGATATTTTATCTTGTATTTCATTATAATTGTCTCTTATAGAATTTGTTAATTCACATGGAATTGCTGTTAGTTTATGTACTCGTTTCTATCCTGACTGGATACGTTGACAATATTTTTAGGAATTGTTATGCCCTCATTATTGGACTACAGGATGATGCTATCTGATACGGATCTTGATATTCTTTCACCGTGAGTTGTCTTCCAGGAGTTCTAGGTCTGGTAGTTATTTTAGTTTTGTTATTATTTTTCCTCCGTTTTATTTCTTGTCTCATATGATCCTTTGTAGATTCTAATTGTTCTAGTGATATTGTTATCTTTCTTGTCTTATCTTCCTTAGCTTTTGTGATGTAATTTGAGTACATTTATAGTTATGGATCTTTTAGATGTTATAGTTAGTATCGGGTACTTGACAGCGCTCTACCGCCGATACTGCAACGTAAGTTGGGCGTGGCCCACGTATTCGTAACCAAATATTCGGGTACGGGTCGTGACACAGGGAGCTTCTGTTTGTTGTTGTTTGCAAACAACGACTCGAGGAGAGTTTGGTCGGATGGGCTGAAAGATGTTTTATACACCGTTAGATCGTATCCTGCGGTCCAGGTTTAGCTACAAACTTATGGGTTATATATTAGGTTTTTGATCTAACCCTAATTTCGTGAGTAACACATAACAATAGAGAAAAGGAGGCAAGTGTGTTTGTGCAACTTTGGTAAGAAGAAAGATTGGAGTCCGTTTCGAAGAAGGAGATCCATTTGGATAATTTCTCATTGTCTTCTTTCTTCGTGGTGTAATCTATTTTCTGTTACAATAGTTGTGGTGATACGTTTGAATCAAGAAGGAACTTGTAGAAGGTGTAATCTCTTTATTCCATTAGTGGAGGTTCTTTCGGGTTGGATTTTGATCGTCCCATGGTTTTTCTCGCAAGGATTTTCCACGTCAAAAATCTCTATCCGTGTGGGATTATTTTTGTGTGGTTTGGCCTTTGGTTTTGTGCGTTGTATTGCTTGGTTCTCTCGCAGGCTTTCTGGTTTGGAAAAAGGTTTCTGCTATTCTTTTCCAACATATATCTCGTGAAACTAAACTATCAATATTCTTGGAGTAATATGTGTATTGAAGTCAGAGAAGTACAATTGCAAGCATTATTCTTCCAGACACCCTTATATTTACTCTGTAATAAACCTCATATACAATATTACTCCGCATCTCATGCTTCTCCTCCTTAATTTTTCTCCCTTATCGCTACTGCTGTTGAGTAGTTGTGGCCTCCCCCTTCCCTCTACCTTAGATTTATAATCTGAACTGTCCTCCCTATGTTTCATGAGTATTATAGAGACTACTCATATTTTGAAAATAATTACACTGACCACCTCTGCTTTATAATTTAAAACATAGGGGTTGTTAGTGTTATAAGTTTTTATAAAAAAATATAAACTATAGGAATGGTCCGTATAATTAATTTCAACTGGAAATTGTTAAGATACCCACTTTCGGGTAGGTGTTTATGAAAAACCCTCCCGCAGGGTGGGTTTTATGAAATATCCAACATTATGTATTTTCACGTTAAATATTTCAATATTCCCTTTAGATGCTCTGTATTTACAAAATTGCCATTTTGATAATACCATAGCTACCCCTTCGCGCAAATTTGGCCATATATATGTATTTGAATTCACAAACTCAGATTTTGATTGTGATTTTCGTCTTCTTCTTCTTCTTCTTCATGAGAGATATGAATTCTATTGCTCTCATCTTCAGCAGAGATGGCAAAGATCGTTCGTAGTTCACTGTGCGTTTCTTCAGTCGAACTCCGATCATCGTTCATCATCATCATCATCATCTTCGTGGAAAGATTTAAAGTTTTTCGGCGATTAGGTCACTGTGCTCGGTTGTTTACACTGATATAAAACAAACAACAATGAAAATTATGATATTAATCAATATATACTTTAAAAAGAAAAAAAGATCATTCTCCGTGATCTTAACACGGGGAATGGTCATTCTCCGTAATCTTAACACGGGGAATGGCTATTCTCCTGCATTCTAACACGGGGTATGGCCATTCTACATGTTTTTATAATGGAGAACGACCATTCTTCGTGATTTTAACACGGAGAATGATTATTCTCCTGCATGTTAACACGAAAATATCCATTCTCCGTGATCTTATCACAGGGAATGGCCATTATCCATGATTTTAATACGGGAAATGGCCATTCTCCTGTATTCTACCACGGGGAATGGCCATTCTACGTGATTTTACAACGGAGAATAGCTATTCTTTATGATTTTAACATGGACAATGACTATTCTCCTGCATGTTAACACATGAATATCCATTCTTCGTGATTTTAATACGGAGAATGGCCATTCTTCGTGATTTTACAACGGGAAATGACCATTCCCTATGATTTTAACACGGAGAATGACCATTCTACGTGTTGAGAAGACTAAGGCGATCTTCGACATGGCTCCCCCAAAGCATCTCCGTGAACTTCGAGGCCTACAAGTATGCTTGGCATACATCAGAAGATTCATAGCAAATCTCTCTGGTCGCTGCCAACCCTTCACCAAACTGATGAAGAAAGGGGTTTCGTATGTCTGGACAAAAGAATGCCATCGCGCGTTCGATGACATCAAGAAGTACCTCACTAGTCCTCCAGTACTGGTGGCACCGGTCGTGGGGAGGCCATTACTGCTATACGTTCGAACTATGGACCATTTTTTGGTGCTTTTCTAGCCCAGAGAAATAACGAAGGCCACGAACAAGCAATCTACTATCTTAGCAGGAACATGATTGGTGTCGAACATCGATATAATCCTATGGATAAGGAGTGTCTCGTTTTACTCTTCGCCATTTAAAAGACTTGCCATTATGTTGCTGGACAGACAATCCACGTCATCTCCCGAGTCAATCTCCTCAGAGTCCTTATGACCAAGCCAAGGGCCCTAAACTCGCGTTAGCCACATGGACAATACTTTTGACTCCTTATGACATGGTCTTTGTCCCACAAAAGGTAATTAAAGGACAAGCATTGGTCGATTTCTTGGCGGCACATTTTGTATCGGAGACTTCGAAACTCTACGAAGATGTCCTAGATGAAGTCCTGGAGTCTAATGCAGTCTCAGACAATCCTGTTTGGCATATGTTCTTTACGGTGCTTCAAGAATAGGACCCAATGGTGAGATCATCGCAGGAGTCAGAGTGGTTCTCATCACTCCTGACGGTCAAGTCATCCACCGTGCATACTCTTTCATGGAGTCATGCACCAATAACGTTGCTGAGTATAATGCTCTCATCATCGGACTCCAGCTCGCTAAACAGTTAGGCCTCGTTTGGCTCGCGGAATGGAAGGGAAAGGAAATCAATTCCTTGTCATTTCCTTTCCTTTGGAAAACTTTAATTCCTATTGATTTTTTTTCCGATGTTTGGCAATGACAAGGAATTTGGAAAGGAAAGTGAATACCTCAATGTGGGAAAGTGATTCCTTCCTTGGATGGATGGAATCACTTTTCCCCCTAATTTCCCTTCCATTGGGAATCACTTTCCTTTCCTCCTCAATTCCTTGGGCACCCAAACATAGGAAATTAATCACTTTTCTTTCCCAACCAGGAGATTCCGTGAACCAAACGAGGCCTTAGGGGTTGACTACATTGAGGCCTATGGCGACTCGAAACTGATTATCAACCAGGTTCGAGGATAATACGATATTCGACATGAAGATTTAGTTCCTAACCACCAGGCAGCAATCGATGTAATTTCCACCTTCACAGGGTTCTTTATAGAACATATGCCTAGAGTGCAAAACTTAGAGGCTGACGCACTCGCTGGCATCGCCGCTTCTTTGGCAGCTCCTGCTGGAACTTAATATACCGTCACAGTGATAGGACAAGAGCTGGTTTGCTCCAAGAATAATCTACATAAGTGTCTGAGTTGCTTAGTACAAATAGACACTAATGTTGACATTCGAGACTGGCGATTCCTGTTCATAGACTATGCAGTCTACGGAGTCCTGTCCGAAGACCAGAAAGAAGCAACTTCTAACAAAAGACGCTCGCTTCGGTTCTTCTATGACACAGCTACCAAAATGCTGTATCGTTGTTCATACGACGGACTCCTCATGCAGTGTCTATCCGAGACCGAAGCGCAAAAAGCACTCCGAGAGGCACACGATGGTACCTGTGGGGCTTACCAGCCTGGTCCTAAGTTACAGGACCGACTGCATCACATGGGCTACTACTGGCCCACTATGATGGAAGATGCTGTTGATTACACAAAAATGTGTAGGGTATGTCAGTTATATGCTGAATTCATCTACCAACCATCAGAGTTCCTACATCCTACCGTGTCCTCCTGACCATTTAAAGCATAGGGAATGGACATCATTGGGCCGATCGGCCCACCGTCCTCCAAAGGACACCGGTTCATCCATGCCATCATCGACTACTTTTCCAAGTAGGCGGAAGCAGTACTGCTAGCGGAGGTGAAAACCTTGAACGTGACTAATTTTGTTAAGCATTACGTCATATACCGCTTTGGAGTTCCTAGAAGGATTATCTATGACAATGGCCCTCAATTCGTAAGCCACGCATTCCATCAGTTCTGTGATAAGAATCGAATACATAATATAGCGTCAACGGCTTACAATCCTGCAACAAATGGACTAGCTGAAGCATTCAACAAGACTATTGTCAAGCTGCTCAAGAAAGTCGTTTCTTCTAATAAGCACGATCGGAATAAGAAGCTTGGTAAATGTATGTGGGCTTACTGTACAACCGTTTGAACACCCACAGGCAACACACCATTCTCTCTTGTTTAGGGATTGAGGCAGTACTTTCTCTGGAGATCCAGATCCAGTCTTTACGAGTAGCTATCACCAATCAGCTGACTGATGAAGACAATCAATGCCGACGACTACAGAAGTTGGAAGCATTGGACGAAAAGCGTCTGCTAGCTCAACAACGGATCGATCTCTATCAAGCTTAATTTTTTGGGGCCTTCAACAAAAATGTTTGAAAAATAATATTCCAAGTGGGCGACCTCTTCTTGTCAGTTCGAAGACCGATGGTGATGACTCACAAGACGGCTGAAAAGTTCGAACCCAAGTGGGAATAACCATTCGTCATATAGACAGTCTATTCCAATGGTGCTTAGCGACTGGCCAAACCTAACGGTGATTTGCTAATGTTGCCGATCAATGGAAAATTCCTAAAGAAAAACTATGTCCGAGGTCTAAATCGGCATATATTTCCACAACCCCCGTGGGTGTTTTTGAATTCTATTAAACGAATTCATCCCCTCCTTATTTCCCCAGTTGAGAAGCATTTTACGTCCATATTACCTCTGAGTTGTTATTCTACACCCCAATGAAGTTCATGCCTACCATGTCTATATTACCTCTGAGTAGACATTTCTTCTATGACAAACCCCGTGATTGTCATAACTATCTATAAAACCTTTCACGTCCATATTACCTCTGAGTTATTCTATACACCCGTAGAATCTATTCTTGCCATGTCCATATAACCTCTGAGTAAGAAAAATTCTACCACAAAAATTTTGTGTTTACCATGTCCATATAACCTCTGAGTAAACACCCTGTCCCTAGCAGAGTTACCTCCATCCCCTCATGTCATACTACCTCTGAGGGAATTCTCATCATTGTAAAAGAATGTTCACCGCAAATGGACAAGCAAAGAAACAAAACTAAAAATTTTCATTGATAAAATGTAAAGGTTTTTTCTTTGTCCAAAAGGGTCTCTCGAAAAGAGAGAGAGACAAAAAGACAAAAAAGGTCATCAACATTGTGATGACCGATGCAAGAGTTCTTCCAGTCGACTCCTCAAAAGAGCAACTTGGGGCCCAACCAATTCTTTGGCTCGATGCTCTGCCTCCTGACGTCGAGCAGCGTCATTCTTGAGTTGGGACAAGTTCTGACATACAAGTCCAACTCTGCTTGACGAACGCCAATACTTTCCTTCTCCCGAGCCAGGGTCTCAGATCGTTGGCGAAGGACTTCCTGCTGGTCCCTTGACTTATCCAACTCACACTCGGCGAGGGCCAACGTCTCTTCTAGCTGTCGAATCCGTTCCCGGAGGTCACACACTGTTCCTCCAAGGCTGTGCGACGACAGACCAGAACCACTTCAGCATATCGGTCACTTCTTTAATTTCGGCCTCAACCTTGGCAAGTCTGTCAGTCAGGGCCTAACGTTTATGCTCATGTTGAGAAAGTTTGGAGGCCATCTTCCCTAATTCTGTAGCAGCCAAGGACGAAAGACTGCGTTCAAAATTTTGAACCTCTGAGACGATGGCTTCTAATTCTGCCAGGAGAGCCTCTATCACGTCCGCCTTCTCCTTATACCCTGGATAGTCGCAAAATGCCACCAGTTGGGCCATTATGGCAGACCAAGCCCGCCTAAGCTATTGGTTGTCCCACAAGATGCCTTCTATGCCGCGCTTCAAGGCATGATGAATGGTGCCCACAGTGAGGTCGGCATAATATGTATTATCAGCTAAACCCATTAGGATCTGCGAAGATGCCGCAACAGAAGGTTCCGGTGCAGCAACGACAGCCAATACGCGTCTAGGTATTACAGTTGGAGCAGGTGGTGCCTTGATTGGAATGGAGGCTGCGGCGGTGCAAAGATGGTGTGAGCCAACACTGTCTGAGGCATAACTGGCTCTTCAACGAGCTCCCTCGTCGGTTCGTCCGTGACTGAAGCTGTGTGAACTGGCGCTTGAACAGTCTCACTGACCAACTTCTTGACGGTCGCTGTGACCAACTCCTCAGCGGTCTTCTTAATCAGTACTTCAGTAGCCGTCTCGTCAACGATCTTCTTGACCAAGCCCATAGCAGTTGGCTCAATGGCGGCCTCTTCAAACAGTTCTGTAGTGAATGTATTGGAGGGCTCTTCGACAACAGGTTCTTCAGTGGTCTTATCGACCGATTCTTCCATTGTCTTATTGATCGTACCCCTAATGATTTCCTCGACTGGCTCATCAGTAGCACCATCGATCACCATCTCAGTGGCCACCTCGGCTAGAATCTCAGTAATCGGCTCGTCAGCAGCCGTACCAACTTGTTCTGTATCGATGTCCTTGGTCGTTTCTTCGAGGACCATATCAGCCAACTCCTCAATTGCCTCCTCAGCACCTTTTAGAATGACCTCATCGATCAACTGTTCGATAGTCATTTTTACCGGCACTTCAAAAGCTTGACAGGCCAATGCTTTGATAGCCTTCGCTGTCAACCCTTCCAGGGAGTCTTCGACCAACCGTTGGTACGAATCCCTGGGATTAGCAAAGGCAACTCCTCGGCCGAGTGATCTTCCTCGTTCTCCGGTGCATCGGGATTATGCTCAACCCTTTCTTCGACACGGGGATGAGGTATGGTTGAAGGATCCTGGATAATACTTGTAGTATCCTTGACCACCTGGCCCGTCACGTATACTCTGGAATCCCACCTTCGGCTACCGCTAGACCTACCCCGGGTATTTCTACAGGCTCGTCCATAGTCGGCCCCATTAAAGTTTTTCGCTGAGGTGAAGCCAATGGCTCTGAAAGCCCCGAGTCCCATACTCAAAAGGAGAGGGAAAAGAGATGTCCGTCGAGTTAATAGCTTCATCAGCTACAGTCTCCCCTCGGTCCTTACCACTCGAGACACTTCTGGGGCAGGTTCCTCGAAAAGTTCCCTAAGCATTTTCGACCATGTGGACCTCGTATTTTTCTTTGCCTACACAAATAAAGCAGTGATAAGCAAAAAAGTACAGAATTAAAGCCAAAAGAGAAGACACTATACCTATAAAGGAGGTTCAACAGGCAGAGCGCTCTATTCCAGTAAAGACTGTCGAGAGGGTCCACACAGTAAAGATATATCCTTTTGGTTCTCTTGACAGGAGAAGGGCTCACCCCTGAAGGAACTCGATGCTTCAATGGGTTACTCAGGGGTGTTTCCTCCTCCCTTCCTTCCCGTGATGAACTGGAGCCGTCTGTCGATCTACTTTTTGACAACACAAGCCCTTAAAGGCGCTCTGAGGCCAATCGAGGTGTCTCGAACTTCGTCCCCTTGAGCAAGTATCGTAGTCCGTGAGAAGTTGTTCGCATTGCAATAAAATTTCACGACGGAATATAAGATACGAGTCTCTTCATGCATCGAGGGGATTGTAAACTTTGTTCCAGTAAATCCGGCATTATAATAGCACCATGTCCGTACGCCATCCAATAGACTTTCTTCATAACCGAGGCGGGAGCTCGGGTTGCCCATCATAGTCTGGCTATAACCGGACTGACACGCGAATCGGCTCAGCAGATAAGTCTTTAGGTACACCCGGTTCTGGTTTTGATACACCAAATGGAAAGCACGCACGGACTGCAACCAGTAGAAAGCACCAAGAGTTAAATCACTATCCATTAGCACGTCATCTGCAAGGTAACCCTTGTATGTAGGTGAAACCCTGTTGAAATCATAGCCGTCTAAATGGCCCAACGTCCACCTACAGACGGGGACGTCCTGATGGAGCCATTTTGCTCGATGATAGTTACGCAACGTCGCATCCACTTCCTCGTAACCATCGAGAGTGCTGGGGACTTGTAAGCCCTCTAAAATTTTAATTAGAATTTTTTTAGATTAATTAGGGACTAAATACAATTAAATATGAAATTTTAAGTTAATAATGAATTCCTATTTTTTTTTTTTTTTGATTATCATATGCACATTGTCGTGACTTTTAATTTAGCAGCACAAGGCTAGTCGTTTTCTCAAAATCAGCTTCACATGCACGATCTAATCAAAATACTCTACACCCGTGACCTTTGTGTCTCACTCAAACACACCTTCTTGTGCTTCATTTTTATCGCCCAGCTTTTCTGACACAAGACTCGATCTTGATTCATCCCACGAAGTCACATTTATTTCCGACTCGAATTGGGGACACCATTTCGACCCAAACCTGTCGACCCAAAATATGGACACGACCCACATTAAACCTACTACATACACAACACCATCCCATTCCAACAAAACACCAAACACCCTAGCATATTTCACCCCTAAACCAAATGCACAACTCACTAACCAAAAGATTAGGAAGAAATTTCTATTTAGACTCATTCAAACCTTCATCATCCAAATTAGCCTATTTTGGCCAAGCCATGAGATGCTTGGAAAAAGTTATCTATGACACATCTAACTCCATGTCCAATCACAACTCAACAACACAAAATCACTTTTTGAAAAGCTTCCACACTCTCTCTTCCTAAAACTACTCACAGCCACACTTTTCTGTCATACACAAACAAACTCATTTCTTTTCTCATTCTTCCTAAAAACAACAGCTTCTCCTTCTACAAATCTCAGCCGACAGCTCCTTTCATCATCCCTAAACTCTAAACTCTATTCCATCTTCACCTCCACTCCATCACCATCAACCTTCTTCTCATCATCTTCTTCTCTACCTCCTCTTCCTCCTTAACCCGACACCCCGAAAGCCCCATGCCGTAGTTGTTGCCGCTCCCCCTAGCACCGTCGTGCTATCGCGTGCATGCCTAGGCCGGCCGTCGTACCACCCCACGCAGGCCGTCGCGTGCATGCCTAGGCACGACGGCCGACAACCCTCCATGCAGGGAGGCGCCACTTCCCGAGTAACTTATTGACTTTTCGAAGCTCGAACGCGGACATTCCCGACGTGTGACAGCTTTCCGACGTCTCCGCGTCGACGAAGCGTATCTCTGTCGCATCGTCAACCCACCCCTGTGTGTCCACGTTGTCGTGGAGCACACCTACGACAGAGGTGATCACCTTCTTCCTCCAACTTGTATTTTTATTTGTTATATATGTGCTTGCCACGGGTTTCTTTGGACTTGAGTAATGGTTGGGAGCTTTGGTGATGAAGCTCATGCAAATGGCAACATGTTCCCTTCCCCTGTAATGTAACAGTAGGTGTTCATTGCTATGCTTTCCCTTCATTTGTTAGTATAACATTAGGTGTTGTTTGATTTCCATGTTTCCTTCACTTAGGAGACATAGTAGCTTCCATTTCACTTGTGTCATCCCATATATGTATGCACACATGCATAGTAGGTTCAAGTCCTTGGCCCCTTATTTTTTACACATTAATCTTTTATGCACTTAATGGTAAGTCCTATGCTAGAGGTTGTGTGAATCACAGTAGGTGTTATTGCAACATTTTCTCCTATATATAAATACATGTGTTAAGCTATAATGAAATCTTATGAACATGATTACACACAGTAGCTTCGTTTGGTCACTTCTGCATATAAATGCAACACACTAGGTATCTTAGATATATCTATGAGTTATTTGTATTTACCCCCCCAATTATTAATCATATCTCTACTTCCCCCCTCAAATTTATTTTAATTAGTATTACCCCCCAATCTTCGGATAAAGTGCAAAGAAACCCTCCTTAGATTTGCATTTTTGCATTTGATGACCCATTGTTTAAAATTTTTTTCACATTTTCATTTTTGTTCAGTTTGTACCCCTATCGTTAATAGTCGTTAAAATACGTCTAAAAATATAATTTTACCCCTCCCCCCACGCTCTCTCCCTCTCTCTCCGGTGGCGGAGGCTTGTCAAGCGGGGCCAACCAGAGGAGAGGGGAGGGTAGCCGGCCAGCGGAGGGAGGAGGGGGCGGGTCGAGCTAGGGGTGAGCATTCGGTTAATTCGGTTCAAATCGAACCGAAAACTGAATTGAAGCGAAAATCAAATAAGCAAAACTGAAACCGAACCAAATTGGCCCATTACTGAATCAAACTGAACCGAATTAAATCTGTTCGATTTTCGGTTTATTCAATTTTTTGGTTTATTTGCACTTTTTTGTTAATATATATAGTACTTAAATATACCTAAATTTATTTAGTATATATCTGTAGTGTGTGTGTGTGTGTATATATATATATATATATATATATATATATATATATATATATATATATATATATATATATATATATATATATATATAAAAACTAAATTTTCTTATTCGGTTTTAGGTTTTGGACCGAAACCCGAAACCGAAACCAAATAAGAAAATTTAGTATTTTCAAAACCGAAATCGAACCGAATCTTTTTTAAACCGAATCGAATCTCGGTTCGGTTCGGTTCGATTTTTTCTTATTCGGTCCCCCTCGACCACCCCTCCTCCCTCCGCTAGCCGGCCCCCTCGACCCGCACCCTCCTCCCTCCGCTGGCCAGCCCCCCCAATCCCCCTCCTCCCTCCGCTGGCCGGCCATGCTCGACCTAGGGGTGAGCATTATTCAGTTTTGGTGAAACTTTATAATAGGAAAACTTTATGGTGAAACTTTTGAATTCCAAAAATACCCTTACATGTCTATACTAATTAAAAATGGTTCATTAATTTTAATAAGGACAACTTAATAATTATGAAGACTACCACTTGATCTTCCAAAAGAGTTTTCCTAAATTAACTAAAAGAATATTAAAATACGTGCAAGACACGTGCACATATGCTAGTTATATTGTATACAAAAGTTATATATCAACACACATTTGTGCACACTTTCTATGCGTAATATCATGTCACCCTCGTATATATATTTTCATGTATACATATACGTATATATGTATGCACAATATTATATATATATATATATATATATATATATATATATATATATATATATATATATATATATATATATATATATATAGTTTACTAGTTTATAGAGCTTCATGATCAAGACGTGATCATGAAGGTTTGCTTAGCGTATCGTAAGCCTTGGTTATGTATTTGTAGGCCTCTGTGACGTCACGATCGAGACAGGAGGGACCGGAGCTTTGCTTGCGTATTTCGGAGTTGCAGGCAAGTATACCTTGCCTCATATTACAGTTTTACGTATACTTCATTATACTCTTGTTAGTACGGACTTAGTTAGATGAGACCGGGAATTGCCTCGGGCGTAGTCGATGATGGCATCCACACTTAGAGATACATACTTGACTTAGCTCTAGGCGACGTACCTTCAGTTGCGGAGTTGTTGTAAACCCCCAAGATTTTCTAATTATTTTTGTGATTTAAAATTTTATTTTTATATATTATTTGGCATTAAAGAGTTAGTTGGTACATATGGGTGTATTTATAGATATATAAATGTATATATTATGTGTGTGATTGTGTGCTTGATATTTTAAAGTGCTACTAAATATAGACTTCAATTATTATAAAATATTTTTGTTACTTATTTACAAATTATAGGATTTTTGTGTGATTTGTTTTCATATATATAAGTATGTGTGTGTGTGTATATATATATATATATATATATATATATATATATATATATATATATATATATATAGTTATATATTATATAAAAAAAGAAATATGTGGGGCCGGCCCACACCCCAAAGGGGAGGGCCGTTGGCTGAGCCATTCGCAGCTCAGGTGGGTTTAAATGTTTAAGTGTTTAAAAAAAAAACTAAGGTCAACCACCCACAAAGGGGGCGAGCCCTACCCGCTAGCTGCACATGGCAGCAACCAGCGCAAAGAAAAGGAAACCCGACCCCTGGGTTATTAGGAAATCTATTAGTATTAGGTTTTTGCCACAAGTTGTTATAAATATAACTTTTTCTCTAGACCTCAAAACCTTAATCTTCCAAAACGAAAGTTGAGGCTGATCATACCTCCTTCGCCTACGAGTTTGTTTTACCAGCGACGGAGTTTTGGGCGCGACGAACGGAGCATTGAAAGTCAGCCCTGCGTCACCCACGGAGCAGTTTTCCCACTCAAGGTACCCTACTTTCATACGACGTAACTTTTTACTCGTAGCACCGATTTTCGATCCGTAAGATTTTCTGGAAAGTAGACTTGACCCTCTTCGAGATCCTTTAGGTGGATTTCGAAACAACCCAGCGACCTGCTCGAAAAATCGAGACAAAGTTGAAGAAAAACCTGTTTTCTGTAATACTAAAAACTGTTTTAAAACGACAACTTGTCGGCCAAACTTTTTGTTGTGCAGTAAAGTAATGTAGGAACTAATTGAAAACAGTAGAAGACAACCTAACCACGACTAAAACGCAACTGGTAGATCGGTGTTTCAATTACTGTGCAAGAATTAAACCCATGTTAAAGTTGTGCGAAAAACTGTTTTCAAAATAATAAATTTCTAAATTTTTCTCCGATACGACGTGCGTCCCGACAAACCGTGCGACGTGGTCGCGCGCTATACGCATCGAAAGATGCGTATGGACGTTGCGGACATGTGGGAACTGACGGAACTCAGTTTCGTCGTGTGTGCGCGACGGAATCAGTCCGTATCCGTCGAGATATCCCGTATCGGTGTTTTGCAAACTTGTCCATAACTTCGTGTACAGTCGTCGATTCGAGACGAAACTTGCGCCAACAGGTCCGGGTCGAAATTCTGGTCCTGTATGCCAATTTTGGTTCGATTCTGAGAAGGTCGAATTGGAACCCATTTTTGGCGGGCCCGCGACCCACTCAAATGGGCGATTTTGTGCACGACTCATCGAAATCCAAAACTGGACATACTGTTGAGTTTCTCTCCTCAAATTGAATCCGTAGACATATAGTTTGACGGCTTTAAAGACCACAGAATTTGGCACGCATTTCGGTGCAAAGTGGGTCCAACGGCGGACATCGTTTTGACCAAAATTTACAATTTTGTCCCTGTTCCAGAATTGAACTTTTGGACAGGCATTTCCTAGGTATATCTTTTATACCGAGTGCATTTTTGATGTTTGTTTCAGCGTCCGGAGTTGTTTGGAGATTGTGACGTTTCTTGGCTGACATTGTGATTACTTGGACTTGCTACTTTGCACCATCAGGCAAGATACCTTACCACCTTACTCTGTGATTATTATATTTCTTATTTTCAGTTGTTATTTCAGTATTGTTTCTTGATATTTAACTGCGCGTCCAAGTCACACTTGGGTGCAAGCGACTCTATCGGTCGTTTATCTTGTCTTATTTATTTCTCTTACATTGACTTAGTCTAGTGACCACCCATTGATGTTGAGGTATTGGTATATCTCATACGGCCTTGACAGTTGTTGTATCACGTGATGTGAGTCACATGTAGGACACGTATCCGCGTAGTCGGCTGGCCACCGATACGTATGGAGCGTGTGACGGATAGGGGTAACTGCCAATAGAGTTGCATGCTAGAAGACTTGGCGGTTATTAGAGGTACATGTCAGTCATGGGGATGATGATACTAGGCATTGGGTGGGGAGAACATTACCTGACGTATGGCTTCGATTGTACTTTCCTTGTAACCCAGAAGCTCCGCTGGAGATACGGGTATGAGCCTCTCTGGTTGGCCACTGTCGTTCTTGGAACGTCATGCGCTTGGTCACTGGTGCCCAAGAGGGGACTATATCGGATCCTATATTCAGCCAGGGCTCATGCGTCGAAGGAATGTATCTCAACTGCATATTCACAGTAGAATGGTCAGGAACCCGATTGCATGCATACCTTTTTCCTTATTATATTATCACAGTTTATATGGCATGGTATTTTCTTGTATCTTGCTATATCCCCTGAGAACTTGGTTATCTCTCCAGGTTTAAACGATTTTCCACAGGAGTACGGAGCGGTATTGGAGCTATCCTACATTGATGACGAGGCAGTCTTTACTGATCCCTAGTCTATTCTATATCTGAGACAGTTGTAGACATTATTTTACATCTTTTTTTTTCTATTTTGCGGAGGTTGGACTCCGATCTTGTGAGACTATTTTTCATAGCTGTTTGGAGTGAGTATGTTCACCCGGCTATCTTTTGATACTCTGCTTTATTCATTTGGACTTTATTATCTTCTGTGTTGAGCTGTGATGAGATTAGATATGTTATTCTGGCCTGTGATTATTTTTATTTACAGCTTATGTGCATATATGAGGATTCCATATATTGGAGTATTCTTCGTATATGTGCAGCTGGCATGTTCACGTACTTGGTCCTACGTATTTTGGGACTGGGGCGTTACATGTTTTTGTGGTGGTCCATGCAGGTCTACGTTAATATTGTTGGGTTACATGACTGTGCGCAACAAACCTGCATATAGGAATAGGAATATCTCATCCGGAACTACTACTATCCCTTGACTTCCAATCTTTTTGAAACTTCCTTGATTATTTGATTTATCCCATATCTAATCTTTCCTAATATCAACTTATCTTCCTCGTGCCATCAGTATGAATCTACGAAGCGGACGCACTTCTGCCTTGGCCCTCACATCTGGTAAGGAGACTACCCCGGAGGGGCAGAATACTCCCATGACTCCAGCGACACCCTACCAGCCCGGACTGTCGCAGCCTACTACGACACCGACGACGGAGTACCCAGAGATCGCAGCACCCCCAGGCAGCCAGACAGGACAGACTACTACCATGCCACCAGGAGGGAATGTACCACTGCCACCTCTACCACCATTTCCTCAGCAGTTTCCCCCGCAGTCGGGACCTCAGATGCCTCCACCACCGACTGATGGGAGCCCTACTACTCAGTTTATGTATGCCACGATGCAGGCTCAGTGGCAGCAGACTGAGCTGATAAAATAGACGATGATGGCAGCTATGACTAGACCTCCACCACCACCTCCAGTACCAGCACCAGCACCTGCTCTGCATCCTTATAAAGGCTCTATCAAGAATTTCACAGATATGAACCCTAAGCCTTTTAGAGGAACGGAGAAGCCATTAGAGGTGTCACAGTGGCTTATTAGTACCGAGAAGCTACTGAAGGCATCCCAGTTGCCAGCTCAAGATTGGATGACAGCAGTGGACCTACTGTTAGAAGACAATGCTCACCACTGGTGGAAGGCGGAAGAGAGACGAATAGGCACTGGGATCACCTGGAAGCAGTTCTATGATGCATTTTATGAGAGATTCTTCCCTATTCATGTTCGAGATGGTCTCTATGACCAGTTCCTTCATCTGAAGCAAGGAAATATGACAGTTGATGAGTATGACTCAGAGTTCAATCGCCTGAGTCGATTTGGTGCGGGATTGATTCCGACGGAGTTAAAGAAGGAGAGGAGATTTCACCAGGGGCTTGCACCAGAGCTCAAGTCTTATACGACTACCCAGTCTCGAGTCTCCCATTCAGCTGTCTTGGAAGAAGCTCGTGCTCAGGAGATTTTTTGCAAGGAACAGCAGCAGACATCGAGGCGCCATACCCAGCAGCTACACCAGCCCAAGCTACTCAGAGTGGACCTATCAGGAGGACTACATGACAGTACCAGCAGAGGCACACACCTTATCAGAAGCCCTCCTGCAACTTTTGTGGGAAGTAGGGGCATATTAGAGATGACTGTCGACTTCGTTTGGGCTTATGTATGAGATGTGGATCAGGACAACACTTGGCCAGAGATTGTCCTGAGCAGCAGGCTCTAGTTCAGGCACATCAGGCCCAGAGGCCCACAGCCCCAGCACTCGTCCACCACTACCCCCACAGACAGCACAGTACCACAAGGCCAGAGCTCAAGGCCCAGGACAGAACCATGGAAAGGCATTCTCTCTAGCTGTTGAGAATGTAGAGATAGAGGCAGAGGTCATAGCAGGTATGGTTTTAGTTGCATCTTTTCCTGCTATTATATTATTTGATACTGGAGCCATGTATTCATTTATAGCCACTAGTTTTGCCACTAGACACAGTATTTCCATCATACTCTTAGCTAAGAATGTTAAAATCCTCACTGAAGGAGGAGTTGTACCTATTAGTGGTATTTGTAGACTTTGTCCTGTAGTGATATATGGTAGAGAGATGATGGCACGACTTCTTGTATTCCCTATGCCAACATTTGATGTGGTTCTTGGAATGGACTGGATGAGACAATATTTCGCTCTCATAGACTGCCATAGGAGCAGTATTATCTTTAGACCACCGAATGCAGCAGAGTTCAAGTTCACCAAAGAAGACGGAGAGAGTTGTGATACACCCGCATCGGGGACTCATATGATGATGCATGACACCCCTCAGCACCCTATTATCATTGAGTTCGAGGATGTATTCCCCGAAGAATTGCCAGGACAACCACCTGACCGAGATATCGAGTTTTCTATTGAGCTTATTCCCGGAGCCGAGCCTATTTCATCTCGAGTATATCGTCTGGCACCCAAGGAGTTGGTAGAGATGAAGACGCAGATTGATGACTTATTAGAGAAGGGATTTATTCGTGCCAGTGCGTCACCATGGGGAGCACCTGTTCTTTTTGTGCCTAAGAAAGACGGGACAGTGCGCATGTGCATCGACTACAGAGCATTGAATGCGGTGACGGTGAAGAACAAGTACCCCTTACCACGTATAGACGATCTATTCGATAAACTGAGTAGAGCAAAAGTATTCTCCAAGATTGACTTACAATCGGGCTATCACCAATTGAAGGTTCGGAAGGAAGATATTGCAAAGACGGCCTTTCGATCGAGGTATGGACACTACGAGTTCTTGGTCATGCCTTTCGGTTTGACCAATGCTCCTGTAGTTTTCATGAATTTAATGAACAAGATCTTTCACCAGTACCTGGACAAACTTGTAGTAGACTTTATAGACGATATCTTGATTTACTCCAAGAGTCAAGAGGAGCACGAGCAGCATCTACGGATAGTTTTGGGAACATTGAGGAACGAGAGACTCTTTGCGAAGCTTAGCAAGTGTGATTTCTTTCTCAAGGAGGTATCATTCCTTGGTCATATTGTTACGGGCGATGGTATATCAGTAGACCCAGATAAGATCACAGCAGTCAAATTATGGCCCGCTCCCACATCAGCTTCTGAAGTGAGAAGTTTCCTCGGACTTGCGGGTTACTACCGACGGTTCGTAGAAGATTTCTCTCGAATAGCGGGGCCTATGACACGATTAACTTGCAAGGATCAGGAGTTTGTATGGACAGACGAGTGTCAAGCCGCTTTTGACGAGTTGAAGAAGCGATTGACCACAGCACTGATCTTGACACTACCATCGGGCCCAGGAGGATTTGTGATCTACAGCGACACATCCGGGAAGGGATTAGGATGTGTATTGATGTAGCACGGTCGTGTAGTAGCTTATGCATCGCGACAGTTGAGAGTGCATGAGAAGAATTATCCGACCCACGATCTAGAGCTCGCAGCGGTTATCTTTGCTTTGAAGCTATGGAGACACTACTTGTACGGCGAGAATGTTGATATCTACACTGATCATAAGAGCCTCAAGTACGTGTTCACATAAAAGGAGTTGAATATGCGACTGCGACGTTGGTTGGAGTTGATGAAGGATTATGAGATCGAACTTCTTTATCATCCGGGCAAGGCTAATATCGTGGCAGACGCATTGAGCCACAAGTCCATGGCACACTTTTTGACCACACAAAAGGAGTTGATTAGAGACTTGGAGCAGCTTGGTATTGAGGTAGTATTACCGGGAGCAGATGGTGTATTAGCCAACCTCCAGGTGCAATCATCATTGGTAGAGCGCATCAAGGCAGCATTGCCCAATGACGCTATATTTCGACGGCTCAAGGAGAGGACTGAAGCAGGAGAGCAGATGGGACTGAGGATCCACCCCGATGGGACATTGCGGTATGGTGATTGCATTTATGTACCCAATAGAGAGCTACGACAAGAGCTGATAGCAGAGGCTCACAGTTCAACTTACTCTATTCATCCCGGAGGAACCAAGATGTATCGCGACTTACGACAGTATTATTGGTGGCACGGAATGAAGCAGGAGATAGCTCGATTCGTTGCCAAGTGCTTGGTATGTCAACAAGTGAAGGCGGATCACCAGAGGACGGTCAGATTATTACAGCAGCTACCCATTCCAGAGTGGAAGTGGAAGCACTTTACTATGGATTTCGTCACAGGTTTTCCTCGGAGTCCTAGGGGACGTGATGCAGTATGGATGATTGTTGATAGACTTACAAAGTCAGCCCATTCTTACCTTTTAGAGTGGGCCAGTCGACAGAGGTATTGGCAGTGATGTATATGAAGCAGATTGTGAGACTACACGGTGTGCCTGTTAGTATTGTGTCGGACCGTGACTCGAGATTTACCTCATATTTTTTGAGGAGTATGCAAGAGAGTTTGGGCACTCGATTGAAGTTTAGCACATCATTCCATCCGCAGACAGACGGCCAGTCAGAGCGTACCATACAGACGCTAGAGGATATGTTGAGAGCGTGCATGCTTGATTTTGGCAGTTCATGGGAGGACCATCTCTATCTTGTTGAGTTTTCCTACAACAATAGCTATCAAGTGAGCATTCAGATGGCTCCGTTTGAGGCATTGTATGGTAGGAAGTGTCGGTCTCCTGTTTGTTGGAGCGACATAGGAGAGCGACAACTATTGGGTCCCGAGTTGGTCTTGAGCACAGTGGAGACAGTGAAGAAAATTCAGGACCACCTGCGAGCAGCGCAGGATCGTCAGAAGCAGTGGGCAGATAATCGTCGTCGACCCTTGGAGTTCAAAGAGGGTGACCATATGTTCTTGAAGATATCCCCCACTAGAGGCACGATTCGATTCGGAGGACGTGGCAAGTTGAGTCCAAGGTACATCGTCACTTTCGATGTCTTGGAACGTGTTGGAGAGGTTGCCTACAGATTGGCATTACCACAGTCGCTAGAGGGAGTGCATGACGTATTCCATGTATCTCAGTTGAGGAGGTACGTGGCGGACAACAATAATGTGCTTGATCACTCCGAGATCACAGTTGGACCGAGTTTGTCGTATGAAGAGCAACCAGTAGGTATCCTCGATCACCGAGTGAAGGTGTTGTCACAACCCGCACCCTAGAGTAAGGGCACGAGACGTGGGTACGTCCAGCCTACGCCGCAGTGTCGGCGGTAGAACGCTGTCCTAGGTCACAACATCTAACAATATAAAACTTAAACAGTTTATACTCCCCGCATGGGGGTGACATAGCAGAAAGTAACTCAATCACAACTAAGGCAGATGATAAGATAGCAGATAGATAGATAAAAGAAACTGCTGAAATGAAAGAAAATCCCAAGTACATCAGAGAGTCTAAGTGTCTAAGATAAATACATAATCCCAGATCCCAAGTATCAATAAGTACAATCATCCATAGAATACTGTAAATAAAAACATCCTAGTCTAAGGGTGTATCATTCACAGCTAGAGGGACCTGCTGCTGGTCCAGGTCCAGGCACTCATCTAAGGTGGCACCGTAATAGGTATCCACACCAGCCTCCTCCTCGTCCTCTGTAATATTTTCAACAGGTCCAGTCAGGACAGGAGCGAGCACAATACATCTCAACAGTTTATAGCAGGTTAGAAAATATAGACATGCAGTAGAGTAAGATACATGAAACTGAATGAAATATGGAATGTAAACAGAGGACCTGTAATAGAAATATATATACTGTAAATAGAGAGCTAACTGTGGCTAGTGAGTCAGAGTACAATATAAACATGTGAATGGCATAGTAGATTCTGGGAACTATACTATGGAGTGATTCTGGGAACTATACTACTTGGATATTATTCACATGTTTACTTCTACTCCCCCGTACCCCCAATCAATACGCAAGGATCCAGCCATGTTATATTATGATTCCATGCAAAGGCCCACAAGGGGTGATACATGGATAGCCCATAAATGGGTGATTCTGGGAATGCCCACAATGGGGTGATTCTAGGAATGCCCATAAATGGGGTGATTCTGGAAAGACTCTGTGATCATGAGAGTACATGTCACAAGTGATCGAAAAATCGTAAAGCATAGTGATACACCATGTAAGTGAAACGCACAGAACATGTAGTATACGATGCTCCCTGAGGGGATAACATCTCAAGAATGGATCCATATAGTACTAATCCGTGTTACTAACGTGACAACATCAAGTAAAGTAATCTAAAGCAGGAAAATAATTCTAACAGGATATAAAATGATTAGAGAATGTACTCGCCTGGTATCTGAGTGTCCAACTGAAAAGTACTGTCCGAGGAGTGGTGTCTGGCTCCTATTCAGAACAGCACAAGTCACAACAAGTCCAGAATGGTAAAATAAAACACTACAATGCATTCTACATGAATCTAGGTCAATCTAGGCCAAAGTCAACTCTTGGTCAACTCTGGTCAACCCTAGAAGTCAAATTAGGTCAACTATGGTCAAACTAGGTCAACTATGGTCAAACTAGTCTACACTAGTCTAGCAAGTCTATTCTAGGTCTAATAAAGCTATACAAGCCTAATCTAGGCCTATTAGTCAAATAGGCATATACAGGCTATAGGCTATTCTACCTAGGCCAACCCAAACACATACACCATGCCAAATCTATATCTAACCAATACACTCTTGATTTATGTAATCTAAAACATAACACATAAATATGTAGAATACATACATTTAGTAAACACACATACACATAATATAGGATACTAATATATATATACATACCCTATACTCCCATTTCAAGTATCTATTTTAGATACCTATATATAATACACAAACTATATATATATACACACATTACATATTTACATACATTTACATAGGAAAATAGGATATATATATAGAGAGGGTATGTGTGAGAGGGAAAGTGAGTGAGAGAGAGGACAGTGTGTGTGTATAACTGGATTTGTGTGTGTGATGGCTATGTAGGTCTTGACAGTGCAAAATGGGAAGGGAAATAACTCATCATATGACAGCAATATACACATGTAAATCTGAACCTACAATCTCACGTTTTGATTTAAGAACCAACCACAAATAATACTTCCTGTTAATCCCTAAACTAAGTGACATTGTCCTCATATAGCATAAATCAGATTTTAGGTTTTTGCATCAATCTCAGGTATTAATGAAACTTAGGTTTAGTTTCTTAGCACCCTAGAAATTCAAAAATCCTATTTCCAGTTTCTCATAACAGTTCAACCATACATCACTCCCCCCCATTTCGAATCAAAATACCACCAATAACATCCAGATTCGACACCCAAGTAAATGACTAATAGGAGAACCATAATATGAACTTAAACATGCAATTAACAACATTTAGATTGATCACAAGGACTGTCAAAAGTCATATTTTAAAACTGGAAAAAAAACAGTAAAGAGAAATGGTATCAGATTTTTGGGTAAATGAGATTTGATCAATTAAAACTTGTTAAAAGGTAAAATAATTGGTTGGTAAGGATTAGCAACATTGTGTTCGTGTCCTATGATGTGTTTGTGTCCCAGCAAGAGGACACAAACGTGTCTAATTGATTTAAACACGAAAATAGTGCACTGAGACAAGGCAGTTAGGCACTGCGTCGTGCACAGGTGCACGCGTGTCGTGCACCCGACATAGCCCAAACTAGATCTCGTGCTCGTGTCAGTGGGTGCGCTTAGGGTAGACCAAGGTGTGTGTCACCCTGATTCGTGTCCTCGTGTCGCCGTGTCAGCTGTGTCGAGCCGTATCAGTGGCTAATTACACACTGTGCACAGATTAGTGAGAAATTAGTGCACGACTGATTTCTCTCCAGCCCGACCACGAAACCCAGTGAAACTTTGGGGGCATGATGTCAGTGCATGCCCCCTAGTGTCCACAAAATTTCGTGTCGAACCATCAAATGTCGTGTCCGCTACAGCCCCCGAGTAGTAGGAGAGAACTGTAGCAGCGCGCGCGCGTCCAAAACATGTGCACGAGTGTCCAAACAACACGACACAAACACGATTCAAGTTCAGAGCTAAAGAAATGAATAAACGACACAAAAATACATTTTTCTATTCAAAAAGTTTTACAAAAACAGAACGAAATGTCCATTAAGATATTTCGTCAAACTCCTATGGCTGTCACTGACACGTGTCTGATACAGACACGTACAGGACACAAATTCCTACAAATCCTATTCCTACAAGGTTAGGATACTTAGGGCTAGGCATCCATGCAATTAAAACCAAATTTAAATAGGTGGATTAGGATTTTACCTATGGTGTTCTCCAACACAAAAACCCTTTGAATGAGGATTCCCAAAAGCCACCAAACTCCTTCAAATTGATAGAAAACTGAGAATAACCAATTACAACATCTATAAAACAACAATTAGAACCTATTGCAATTTGTTTGGATTAAAAAGGAGTTAAAATGGATTTTCTAGGGATTTTTGAAGTAGGAAAAATACCTCTTTCTAAGCTTGCTCTTTCCTAATGAGGCTAACCTTAAATGGAGGAGAATATTTATAGGAGGGGGGTTTCCCAATGGGTGTAGTGGCTGGACAAATAGTGTTAGGGTTAGGGTTAGGCATTAGTTAATGGGCTTTGGGCCTATTTGGCTAGTTATTGATTTAATGATTAATCACAAGTCATGGCTTATGACTTAAATGATCTAACTTAAGTCAAATAACCATACCATGGGTCAACTCTAGTCTAACTAGGGTTGCATAACCTAACCAAGTCCAAACTTAACTAGGGTTAGCTCCTAGGTTAGTCTACCATGGTCATTGCTAGTCAAAGTCAACCTAGTCAACCCTCATTCAAACAATTCCAAAATAATTTCTAAAAATTCCCATAAATTCAAATAAATTATAATAAATTTAAATAACCCCAAAAATGACAAAAATACCCTCAAACTAGAAATGTGGTAGTGACAAATCTACCCTCCTTAAAAGAATTTTGTCCTCGAAATTGAAAGGCAAAATGCAACTGGTGAGAAGGATAGAAAGTATACCGCACGGTCCAAAAAGATAAGGGCATCGCTTGCGCATCTCATCCTCCCGCTCCCAGGTAGACTCTCATGGAGAATGATGCCTCCATACGACGCGTACCAAGGGTATCACCTGGTTCCTCAGAACCTTCTCCCGTCGATCCAGAATCTCTACTGGCTGCTCTGGATAGCTGAGAGAAGGTCCAACCTCAATCTCTGAATGATCGAGCACATGGCTAGGGTCAGCCACGTACCGTCTCAACTGTGATACATGGAATACGTTGTGGACCCCCACAAGTACAGGCGGCAAGTCTAGCCTGTATGACACGTCACCGACTCTCCCGCTGATAACGAAAGGGCCGATGAAGCGCGGGCTAAGCTTCACGCCTCCACCAAAACGTATCGTACCACGAGTCGGAGATATCCTCAAGAAAACCTGGTCTTCGACCTAATCACAAGCAAGGTCTCAATTAATTATAATAAACAAACATGATTAATAAAACACAAACAATCAAACCTAATCTAATCCTACTCTAATCTGTACCTCAAATTCTAAGGGCCTCCGGTGGCTATCGGCCCAGTGTCGATGTCTGTCCTGCGCCATGCGAAGTCTGTCCCTGATGAGCTTCACCTTCTCGGCTGCATCAACAACCATCTCTGGCCCCAATAAAGCTCGCTCACCAACATCATTTCAAGATAAGGGTATACGGCACCTACGCCCGTACAGAGCCTCGAAAGGTGACATCTCAATGCTGGCCTGAAAACTGTTGTTGTAAGCAAACTCCACCAAATGAAGATAATCCTCCCAAGAGCCTTCAAAGTCCAAGACGCACGTCCGCAGCATATCCTCAAGTGTCTGAATAGTCCTCTCTGACTGTCCGTCCGTCTGGGGGTGGTATGCGGTACTAAACTTGAGCTGAGTGCCCAAGCTAGTCTGCAGACTCCTTCAGAAATGGAAAGTAAAGCGACTATCCCGATCTGAGACGATGCTGACCGGAACTCCGTGAATCCTGACTATCTGCCGCATATACATCTCCGCAAGCCTCTCTGTAGACGTACCCACCTTGAATGGCAAGAAGTGGGCCGATTTGGTCAACCTGTCAACGATGACCCAAATTGCGTCTTTTCTTCATGGTGTACGCGGCAATCCTGATACGAAGTCCATAGTGATATGCTCCCATTTCCACTCGGGAATGGGCAGCGGCTGCAATAATCCACCGGGCCTCTGCCTCTCTGTCTTGACCTGCTGACAGACCAAGCACCTAGCTACGAAGCGAGCCACCTCCCGCTTCATCCCGGACCACCAAACATGCTCCCTCAGATCTCGGTACATCTTGTTGGCACCAGGGTGTATAGAGTACTGAGATCTGTGGGCCTCCTGCATAACCTGCTCCCTGAGATCTCCGTTGGGCACACATAATCTGGAACCATGCCTCAAGGCACCATCATCTGTAAGAGAAAACTCGCCGTCCACCAATCCTGCTCGAACCTGCTCTCGAAGACACCGTAGAGCAACGTCCTCAAACTAAGTCACCTTGATCCTCTCCACCAAGTCTGACTGTATCTGCATGCCCCACAACTGCATCTGTACCTCGGGCACGATCACCTTAATCCCAAGGCTCTCCAAGTCTGCAAGCAAATGTCGATCCATGGTTAAACACATAGCTGTCGGATACCTACTCAAGGCATCGACAACCACATTGGCCTTTTCTGGGTGATACTGAAGTAGGATGTCAAAATCCTTCATCAACTCTAGCCGTCTGTGCTGCCTCCTGTTCAACTCCTTCTGAGCGAACACATACTTTAAGCTCTTGTGATCTGTAAAGATCTCCCCCCTTTCCCTATACAGATAATGCTTCTACAACTTCAAAGCAAATATCACCGCTGCCAGCTCTAGGTCGTGGATAGGGTAGTTCTTCTCATGGGGACGTAATTGCCTGGAAGCATAGGCAATCACCTTCCCATGCTGCTGCAAGACGCAACCCAGCCCCTTCCCTGAAGCGTCACTATAAATAGTAAAACCACCTGATCCTGAAGGCAATGTCAGAATCGGAGCTGTCGTAAGCCGCTTCTTCAACTCATCAAAAGCTGCCTGACACTCCTCTGACCAAACATACTCAGCCTCTTCCGGGTCAACCATGTCAACGGCTCTGCAACCCGGAAGAAATCCTGCACAAATCTCCGATAATATCCTGCCAGCCCCAGGAAGCTTCTGATCTCTGCAACTGAAGTCGGCGCTGCCCATGCCTCAACTGCTACAATCTTCTTGGGGTCAACTGAGATACCATCTCTAGTCACAACGTGCCCCAAGAAGTCCACCCGGTCCAAGAAAAACTCACACTTGGAGAGTTTTCCATAAAGCTGCTCCCTCCTGAGAGTCTCCAGCACTATCCGCAGATGCTCCTCATGCTCCTCCTCAGTCTTGGAATGTATCAAGATGTCGTCAATGAACACCACCACAAACTGATCCAGATACTGGTGGAACACCTTGTTCATTAGGTTTATAAATACTGCTGGTGCATTGGTTAGCCCAAACGGCGTAACCAAAAACTCAAACTGCCCGTACCCCGTCCTGAAAGTGGTCTTGGGAATATCATCCCTCTTCACCTTCACCTGGTGATATCCCGACCTCAGATCAATATTGGAAAATACCCGAGCTCCGCTCAACTGGTCAAAAAGATCGTCGATCCGCGACAGTGGGTATTTGTTCTTGATCGTGAGGTTGTTGAGTGCCCTATAGTCAATACACATCCGTACTGACCCATCCTTTTTCGGCACAAACAATACTGGCGCACCCCATGGCGACGAACTCGAGCGGATGAAGCCCTTGTCCTGTAGCTCACCCACTTGCTTCTTCAGCTCCACCAGCTCGCTGTTGTTCACCCGATAGACATGCTGAGAGATGGGTTCCGCTCCTGGAACCAAGTCTATCGAGAACTCTATGTCTCTGTCTGGTGGCAATCCCGGCAACTCCTCTGGGAAAACATCCATATACTCTGCTATCAAGGGGTGTGGAATCGCCTGCTCCTCAACCGAGACTCCGTAGAAAACTTCGCTGCTCTGCTCCGCTTGACGTCTGGAGTACTCGAACTCTGGCTTCCTCGGCGCTCTGAAGATAACTCTACCCCCTCTGTAATCAATGCTGGCGTGGTGCCTGCTCAACCAATCCATGCCGAGTACTATATCGTAGTTCGGCAATGGCATTACGAGTAGGCTCACCTCCAACTCACGGCCTCCCAAAACAACTCTCCGACCCTTACAAACATCACGTACGAGGATAATGCCACCCCCAGTCGTGATATTGTAAGTCCTAGGTAACGATTCAGCTATGATATCGTGTCTAATCGCAAAAGATACTGATATGAAACTATACGAAGCACCGGAATCGAATAATGCAAAAGCTGGACTGGAGTCGAGGAGAATCGAACCTGCAATCAGCTCTCCGATCACCTCTGCATCCTCAGCCGCCATGGCGAAAGCTCGCCCCGGCTGGCCTCCCCTGGCCTGCTGCTGGTGCTGAACAAATCTCTGCTGCTGGGTCGGCAGGGCTGGTCCCCTTTGCTGGCCTGCTGCCGCCCTGGCTCCTCCTCCCTGAGCTGCTCGTCCTATGGTCAAGGTAAACTCCCTCATCTGGTAATCTCCTGAGCCACATACCAGGCACTTGCCCAGCCTCTTCCTACACTCGTTCCATTCGTGCCCTGGCTTCTTGCAATAAGCACAGGTGGTGGCCTGCTGCCTCGGTACCTGCTGCTGTACCCTCTGCTGCTGATGCTGCACTGGCTGGGGCCTCGGCTGTTGAAACTGATGCGGCTGGAACATCTGCTGGTGGTGGTGCTGCTGCTGAAAGTACGGCCTCTTGGCCGGTCCTCCGCTACTGCTGCCTCCCTGGGAGTCTCGTCCTCTCTTGAGCCTAAGCTCAAGATCATCCTCTGCAGTTAGTGCATCCACCAGGATCTCCTCAAATGTAGCGCTGCAGGTGTTCTTGGTGTAGGACTTGACCTCCTTTACCAAGCCCTTCTAGAACCTCTGGGCCTTCGTCGTCTCTGACAAGTCCTCCATAAATCTGCTCAGGCGGCAGAACTCTCCTGCGTACTCCTCCACGGACTGGCTCTCCTAAACTAGGGCCTCGAACTGGGTCTCGAGGGCTCCCAGTGCTGCGTCTGGAAAGAACTTCTCCTTGAACAGCTTCTTGAATGCTGCCCAAGTCTGTCCTGCTGTGCCGACCCTCGGGTCGGTCTGGTACCAGGTATGGGCCAGATCCTGCATCATGCTGGCCGCTGCCTCTATCTGGAGTCTCGTCGGGATTTCAGCCAATCTGAAAATCTCCTCCATATGCTCGATCCACTCATCGGCATACAAGATCCCCTCTGTCCTTCGGAAGTCTCTAGGGTGCATCTTCTGGAAATCTTGGATGCCCTTCTCCCGTGGCTGGTATGGCTGTAGGGCTGCCGCTGGCTGAGCTACGACTCTCACCACTGCGGTCACTGCCAGCTCAATGCCTCGAGTGAGCTCTGCCGTGTGCCTCTGCTGCTGGGTCTGCTGATCCTCCATGTACTGCCTGAAGAAGGCCAACAGCTGAACAACGTCAACTGTCCCTGCAGGTGGCTGCTGGAAGGGATCCTCTGGGAGAACTGGGTCCTGCCTCCGAGCTGGTGGAAGCATACCCCCTGCTGCTGCTGCCGAGGTCTCAATAGGAGCAGAGGTGGCAGGAGCTGCAGTCCCCTAGCCCTGCTGTACTGGCTGAGAGGTAGCAGTCCCCTCTATAGCATCCCCATGAATGGTATGCTGTGATCGAGTCTCTACCATCCTGAAGATAGACAAACAAGAGTATCAATTTCTGAGAAAGAAACGATATAACAAAGGCGGACAATTAAAATTCAAAAGGATCAGCTGAAAATAAGGATTTAGATGACAATAAAAGAATTTTTCCTAATGTGATCGAGTACCTTAAAATTAATGTCCTATATCCTACTGCAGGCTGTAGTGATACTCTAATTCGAATACCACTACACTTCTAGTCTAGACCTGCATGGGCCACCACTAAAAATGTGTCACGACCCGCACCCTAGAGTAAGGGCACGAGACGTGGGTACGTCCAACCTACGCCGCAGTGTCGGCGATAGAACGCTGTCCTAGGTCACAACATCTAACAAAATAAAACTTAAACAGTTTATACTCCCCGAATGGGGGTGACATAGCAGAAAGTAACTCAATCACAACTAAGGCAGATGATAAGATAGCAGATAGATAGATAAAAGAAACTGCTAAAATGAAAGGAAATCCCAAGTACATCAGAGAGTCTTAGTGTCTAAGATAAATACATAATCCCAGATCCCAAGTATCAATAAGTACAATCATCCATAGAATACTGTAAGTGAAAACATCCTAGTCTAAGGGCGTGTCATCCACAGCTAGAGGGACCTGCTGCTGGTCCAGGTCCAAGCACTCATCTAAGGTAGCACCGTAATAGGTATCCACACCAAGCCTCCTCCTCGTCCTCTGTAATTTTTTTAACAGATCCAGTCAGGACATGAGCGAGCACAATACATCTCAACAGTTCATAGCAGGTTAGAAAATATAGATATGCAGTAGAGTAAGATACAGGAAACTGAATAAAATATGGAATGTAAACAGAGGAACTGTAATGGAAATATATATACTATAAATAGAGAGCTAACTGTGGCTAGTGAGTCAGAGTACAATATAAACATGTGATTGGCATAGGAGATTCTGGGAAGTATACTATGGAGTGATTCTGGGAACTACACTACTTGGATATTATTCACATGTTTACTTATACTCCCCCGTACCCTCCATCAATACGCAAGGATCCAGCCATGTTATGTTATGATTCCATGCAAAGGCCCACAAGGGGTGATACATGGATAGCCCGTAAATGGGTGATTCTGGGAATGCCCACAATGGGGTGATTCTGGGAATGCCCATAAATGGGGTAATTCTGGGAAGACTCTGTGATCATGAGAGTACATGTCACAAGTGATCGAAGAATCGTGAAGCATAGTGATACACTATGTAAGTGAAACGCACAGAACATATAGTATACGATGCTCCCTGAGGGGATAACATCTCAAGAATGGATCCATATAGTACTAATCCGTGTTACCAACGTGACAGCATCAAGTAAAGTAATCTAAAGCAGGAAAATAATTCTATCAGGATATGAAATGATCAGAGAATGTACTCGCCTGGTATCTGAGTGTCCAACTGAAAAGTACTGTTCGAGGAGTGGTGTCTGGCTCCTATTCAGAACAGCACAGGTCACAACAAGTCCAGAATGGTAAAATGAAACACTACAATGCATTCTACATGAATCTAGGTCAATCTAGGCCAAAGTCAACTTTTGGTCAACTCTGGTCAACCCTAGAAGTCAAACTAGGTCAACTATGGTCAAACTAGGTCAACTATGGTCAAAGTAGTCTACACTAGTCTAGAAACTCTATTCTAGGTCTAATAAAGCTATTCAAGCCCAATCTAGGCCTATTAGTCAAACAGGCATACACAGGCTATAGGCTATTCTACCTAGGCCAACCCAAACACATACACCATGCCAAATCTATATCTAACCAATACACTCTTGATTTATGTAATCTAAAACATAACACATAAATATGTAGAATACATATATTTAGTAAACACACATACACATAATATAGGATACTAATATATATATATATATATACATACCCTATACTCCTATTTCAAGTATCTATTTTAGATACCTATATATAATACACAAACTATATATATATACACACATTACATATTTACATACATTTACATAGGAAAATAGGATATATATATAGAGAGGGTATGTGTGAGAGGGAAAGTGAGTGAGAGAGAGGACAATGTGTGTGTGTATAGCTGGATTTGTGTGTGTGATGGCTATGTAGGCCTTGACAGTGCAAAATGGAAAGGGAAATAACTCATCATATGACAACAATATACACATGTAAATCTGAACCTACAATCTCAGGTTTTGATTTAAGAACCAACCACAAATAATACTTCCTGTTAATCTCTAAACTAAGTGACAGTGTCCTCATATAGCATAAATCAGATTTCAGGTTTTTGCATCAATCTCAGGTATTAATGAAACTTAGGTTTGGGTTCTTAACACCCTGGAAATTTAGAAATCCTATTTCCAGTTTCTCATAACAGTTCAACCACACATCACTCCCCCCCCATTTCGAATCAAAATACCACCAATAACACCCAAATTCGACACCCAAGTAAATGACTAATAGGAGAACCATAATATGAACTTAAACATGCAATTAACAATATTTAGATTGATCACAAGGACTGTCAAAAGTCATATTTTAAAACTGAAAAAAATAGTAATGAGAAATGGTATCAGATTTTTGGATAAATGAGATTTGATCAATTAAAACTTGTTAAAAGGTAAAATAATTGGTTGGTAAGGATTAGCAACATTGTGTTCGTGTCCTATGATGTGTTTGTGTCACAGCAAGAGGACACAAACGTGTCCAATTGATTAAAACACGAAAACAGTGCACTGAGACACGGCAGTTAGGCACTGCGTCGTGCACAGGTGCACGCGTGTCGTGTATCCGACACATCCCAAACTAGATCTCGTGCTCGTGTCAGTGGGTGCGCCTAGGGTAGACCTAGGTGTGTGTCACCCTGATTCGTATCCTCGTGTCGCCGTGTCAGCTGTGTCGAGCCGTATCAGTGGCTAATTACACACTGTGCACAGATCAGTGAGAAATCAGTGCACGACTGATTTCTCTCCAACCCGACCACGAAACCCAGTAAAACTTTTGGGGCATGATGTCAGTGCATGCCCCCTAGTGTCCACAAAATTTTATGTCGAACCATCAGTGTCGTGTCCGCTATAGCCCCCGAGTAGCAGGGGAGAACTGTAGCAGCGCTCGCGCATCCAAAACGTGTGCACGAGTGTCCAAACGACATGACACAAACAAGATTCAAGTTCAGAGCTAAAGAAATGAATAAGCGACACAAAAATACATTTTCCTATTCAAAAAGTTTTGCAAAAAACAGAACGAAATGTCCATTGAGACATTTCGTCAAATACCTATGGCTGTCACTGATACGTGTCCGATACGGACACGTACAGGACACAAATTCCTACAAATCCTATTCCTACAAGGTCAAGATACTCCATGCAATTAAAACCAAATTTAAATAGGTGGATTAGGATTTTACCTATGGTGTTCTCCAACACAAAAACCCTTTGAATGAGGATTCCCAAAAGCCACCAAACTCCTTCAAATTGATAGAAAACTGAGAATAACCAATCCCAACAGCAAGAAAACAACAATTAGAACCTATTGCAATTTGTTTGGGTTAAAAAAGAGTTAAAATAGATTTTCTAGGGATTTTTGAAGTAGGAAAAATACCTCTTTCTAAGCTTGCTCTTTCCTAATGAGGCTAGCCCTAAATGGAGGAGAATATTTATAGGAGGGGGGTTTCCTAATGGGTGTAGTGGCTGGACAAATAGTGTTAGGGTTAGGGTTAGGCATTAGTTAATTGGCTTTGGGCCTATTTGGCTAGTTATTGATTTAATGATTAATCACAAGTCATGGCTTATGACTTAAATGATCTAACTTAAGTCAAATAACCATACCATGGGTCAACTCTAGTCTAACTAGGGTTGCATAACCTAACCAAGTCCAAACTCAACTAGGGTTAGCTCCTAGGTTAGTCTACCATGGTCATTGCTAGTCAAAGTCAACCTAGTCAACCCTCATTCAAACAATTCCAAAATAATTTCTAAAAATTTCCATAAATTCAAATAAATTATAATAAATTTAAATAACCCCAAAAATGACAAAAATACCCTCAAACTAGAAATGTGGTAGTGACAGGTGTTGCGAAATCAATATATTCCATTGGTTCGCGTGGCATGGAAGCATCACTCGCCAGGGGAGTCTACTTGGGAGCGCGAGGACGACATTCGAACCCGCTACCCGCATTTGTTCGAAGATGAAGGTATGTCTTGCATTTAAGTTTTTAAATTACTATCAATTTTTCTTGCATTGCATTCAGACCCCGACCTTAATTTAATTTCGAGGACGAAATTTTCTTTAAGTTGGGTAGGATGTAAACCCCCAAGATTTTCTAATTATTTTTGTGATTTAAAATTTTATTTTTATATATTATTTGGCATTAAAGAGTTAGTTGGTACATATGGGTGTATTTATAGATATATAAATGTATATATTATATGTGTGATTGTGTGCTTGATATTTTAAAGTTCTACTAAATATAGACTTCAATTATTATAAAAGATTTTTGTTACTTATTTACAAATTATAGGATTTTTGTGTAATTTGTTTTCATATATATATATATATATATATATATAGTTATATATTATAAAAAAAAGAAATATGTAGGGCCGGCCCACACCCCAAAGGGGCGGGCCGTTAGCTGAGCCATTCGCAGCTCAGGTGGGTTTAAATGTTTAAGTGTTTAAAAAAAAAACTAAGTTTTACCACCCACAAAGGGGGCGGGCCCCACCCGCTAGCTGCACATGGCAGCAACCAGCGCAAAGAAAAGGTAACCCGACCCCTGGGTTATTAGGAAATCTATTAGTATTAGGTTTTTGCCACAAGTTGTTATAAATATAACTTTTTCTCTAGACCTCAAAACCCTAATCTTCCAAAATGAAAGTTGAGGATGATCATACCCCCTTCGCCTACGAGTTCGTTTTACCAGCGACGGAGTTTTGTGCGCGACGAACGGAGCATTGGAAGTCAGCCCCGCGTCACCCACGGAGCAGTTTTCCCACTCAAGGTATCCTACTTCCCTACGACGTAACTTTTTACTCGTCGCACCGATTTTCGATCCGTGAGATTTTCTGGAAAGTAGACTTGACCCTCTTCGAGTTCCTTCAGGTGGATTTCGAAACAACCCAGCGACTTGCTCGAAAAATCGAGACGAAGTTGAAGAAAAACCTGTTTTCTGTAATACTAAAAACTATTTTAAAACGACAACTTGTCGGCCAAAATTTTTGCTGTGCAGTAAAGTAATGTAGGAACTAATTGAAAACAGTAGAAGACAACCTAACCATGACTAAAACTCAACTGGTAGATCGGTGTTTCAATTACTATGCAAGAATTAAACCCATGTTAAACTTGTGCAAAAAACTGTTTTCAAAATAATAAATTTCTGAATTTTTCTCCGATACGACGTGCGCCCCAACAAACCGGGCGACGTGGTCGTGCGCTATACGCATCGAAAGGCACGTATGGACGTTGCGGACGTGTGGGAACTGACGGAACTCACTTTCGTCGTGTGTGCGCGATGGAATCAGTCCGTATCCGTTGAGATACCCTCGTATCGACGTTTTGCAAACTTGCTCATAACTTCGTGTACAGTCGTCAATTCGAGACGAAACTTGCACCAACAGGTCCGGATCGAAATTCTGGTCCTGTATGCCAAGTTTGGTTCGATTCTGAGAAGGTCGAATCAGAATTCGTTTTTGGCGGGCCCGCGACCCGCTCAAACGGACGATTTTGTGCACGACTCATCGGAATCCAAAATTGGACATACCGTTGAGTTTCTCTCCTCAAATTGAATTTGTAGACATGTAGTTTGACGAATTTAGAGACCATAGAATTTGGCATGCGTTTCAGTGCAAAGCGAGTCCAACGGCGGACATCGTTTTGACCCAAATTTACGATTTTGCCCCTGTTCCAGAATTGAACTTTTGGACAGGCGTTTCCTAGGTATATCTTTTACACTGAGTGCATTTTTGATGTTTGTTTCAGCGTCCGGAGTTGTTTGGAGATTATGACGTTTCTTGGCTGATATTGTGATTACTTGGACTTGCCACTTTGCAACATCAGGCAAGATACCTTGCCACCTTACTCTGTGATTATTATATTTCTTATTTTTAGTTGTTATTTCAGCATTGTTTCTTAATAATTAACTGTGCATCCAAGTCACACTTGGGTTCAAGCGACTCTATCGGTCGTTTATCTTGTCTTATTTATTTCTCTTACATTGACTTAGTCTAGTGACCACCCATTGATGTTGAGGTATTGGTATATCTCATACGACCTTGACACTTGTTGTATCACGTGATGTGAGTCACATGTAGGACACGTATCCGCATAGTCGGCTGGCCACCGATATGTATGGAGCGTGCAACGAATAGGGATAACTGCCAATAGAGTTGCATGCTAGAAGACTTGGCGGTTATTAGAGGTACATGTCAGTCATGGAGATGATGATACTAGACATTGGGTAGGGAGAACATTACCTGACGTATGGGCTTCGATTGTACTTTCCTTGTAACCCGGAAGCTCCGCTGGAAATACGGGTATGAGCCTCTCAGGTTGGCCACTGTCGTTCTTGGAACGTCATGCGCTTGGTCATTGGTGCCCAAGAGGGGACTATACTGGATCCTATATTCAGCCAGGGCTCATGCGTCGAAGGAATGTATCTCAACTGCATATTCACAGTAGAATGGTCAGGAACCCGATTGTATGCATACCTTTTTTCTTATTGTATTATCACAGTTTATATGGCATAGTGTTTTCTTGTATCTTGCTATGTCCCCTGAGGACCTGGTTATCTCTCCAGGTTTAGACGATTTTCTATAGGAGTACGGAACGACATTGGAGCTATCCTACATTGATGACGAGGCAGTCTTTACTGATCCCTAGTCTATTCTATATCTGAGACAGTTGTAGACATTATTTTACATCTCTTTTCTTTCTATTTTGCGGAGGTTGGACTCCGATCTTGTGAGACTATTTTTCATAGCTGTTTGGAGTGAGTATTTTCACCCGGCTATCTTTTGATACTCTGCTTTATTCATTTGGACTTTATTATCTTCTGTGTTGAGCTGTGATGAGATTAGATATGTTATTCTGGCCTGTGATTATTTTTATTTACAGCTTATGTGCATATATGAGGATTCCATATATTGAAGTATTCTTCGTATATGTGCAGCTGGCATGTTCACGTACTTGGTCCTACGTATTTTAGGACTGGGGCGTTACAGTTGTTATTATAACTCCCTTGACTATGACACATTTTACGACACAGCACCGAGTGAGATCAAGTCATGGCACGAGCTGACGCTCTCGACTGGCCATCGGCGCGAGTGGCACGTGTTCCAGCAAATATATAGTGGTGATAGTTCTAGATAGCTGACTTGCATTGAGAGTTGATGTTTGGATCATAGATACAACTTGTACATTTTTGCATGGAAAAGACAACCAGTAGGCGTATGGGACAAACAGTTACATTATTTTATGTTACGCCCCAGAACCAGAATACTGGACAGCGGGGGACAGACACAGCCAGCTACGTACATTAAAGTACAACCCACCTCGCAATACGATCACGACTGTCTAGATGCATAAGGGTTTATCTATAATCCATTAGTCTCTTATGGTCAAGAACAAGCCTAGTGTCTCAATCTCAAGCAAGCAAATAATTGTTACAAGATGTTAGATCATCAGACATACAAAGTAAGGCATCCCAAACATTACATATTCAGATGATCATGAAACTAGTTATACAAAATGCGAAGACTAGAAAGAGTTAAGTCATACATGATCAACCCTAGGATTTGTCAATCATGTAACAGCCTTAGGCAGACAGAATTAAGTTTCAACACGAGCTAACACTAGCTCGGCGGCTAAACGCCTCAAAAGAATAAGTTACAATAGAGTGGGAGAGCAAAAAATAAGAAACCCACTCGTTGCCAGGGTTATGCCTGGTGTTCACCATCTGGCTGGAAGACAGGTACATCCTCGGGTGCTACTCCGAAATCTGGCCATACAAAACCAGCTGGATCAGACCCCAGAAAGAGCAAGTGCCACAAGGGAGGCTCCACATAGGAACTAAAATCAGCATAAATGGAATAGAATAACTGATTAAAGAACATAATTAAATAACACAAAAGACATGCTTTAAAGAACACACTAGCTTGCATTAAGATAACAAGAGGTAGAATATAATTCCCATGTTGATCACGAGACAATCATTTAGGTACGGCCAATCAAGTCCTACGGCTTACTAATATTAGCTAACTAGGGTTGTCACATGCCTAGTTACTAACAAGATGCAATGAGATATTTTCGCAGCCACAAGTCCTGCAGATTATCCAGGTTATCCAGGCGGGGTTACAAGAGTTACAAGAGTTATCAAGATTACTGGTGTACTTTAGTACTCATGATTCAAGAAGTGCAACACATGACAGTGTACTGGAAATGTGCCCTACTCGTCGGCAGGCTACAAGTCCATAGTTGTGGCCAGGATAACGGGATCGCCTGTAACTGGGAAATCTCTCTATATGAACTACTTGATCAATCTAGTCATTGACCTAGTCAGATTCATTACGAATCCCTGATCATGGTAACCAGGAATTCATATCCTAGACATGATGCAAGACCAGACAGGTAGCTTGTATAGGTACAATCAGCCACGAAGTTAAGGCAAGAGTTACACTAGCAAGACAGGAATAATTGTCGTAATAACAATCAAGATTATACATGTCATGTCAGGTTTACTTGTCATGTCAAGAGTACTTGTCAGGAGTGCGCCTCGACGGGCCACTATCAAGATTATCAAGATGGGTTCATATTATCATGTTCAAGCAAGTTTCTAGCTCAGATTACCAAGTTGCCAAGTCGGGTCGTCGCAATTTTGGTCAAGTATAGAAAACATGCAAAAAAGATCGAGGACACCCATGGGTGATTGAAACTATCAGTCGCATACAAACTCTAATTAAAGTAAGACATGAAGATTCTTGAAGCCAAGACAAAGATCTATAACTTTTATGTTTTGTGTTTTTTTAAGATTTAGCTAAAAAATAGCTTAAACAAGCAAAAAATAGTCATTTAGGGTGATTCGCGCACGTGCGCGCGGCGCGCATGGGCAAAACTGGCCATGGCGTACGAATCGCGCAAGCACGGCGCCTGGCGCACAACAAACGAATTGCACGGGTGCACGGCATATGAAACGTACTACACGTATAGATAAAATGTCCCACAGCACGCGAATCGTACAAGCACGGCACCTGACATGCGGCAAACGAATCATGCGGGTGTGCGACGCTCAAAACGTGCAGCGTGCATGTGCACGGCATGCGAAACACAGCGCATGGGTGCACGACGCGCGAAATGTGCAGCGTGCGGTTGTATGACATACGGCAGAAAATTGCACGGGCGCGCGACGTGCAAAACGCGAAGCGCACGGATGCACGGCGCGCATGGCACAGAGGCATGACACGCGGTCGTGCAGCAGAAAATTACAAGTGCCACGGCGCACGAAACGCACGACAAAAAATTATGCGGGCACGCGGTGCACGAAACGTACAGCACGCTGATGCATGACGCGTATGGCACGGAGGCACTGCGCATGGGCGCACGTGTTTATCGTCCTGACAGCACCGAAGATGTGCCGGAACCCATGAACACAAAAATGCCATAACTTCTTCATACGAAGTCAAAATCAAGCGGTTCAAAAGCAAAAATTGGGTAGAATTGAATTCTCCAAAGCATGGAACCATTAGATCTAGGAAGTAACAAACTTAAAGAGATCAAAACTAAGAAAAATAAGAAAATTACAAATTAGATCTACAAAAATGTAAACATGAAAACCGAAAACTCCAAGTTCTAAAGAGGCTTAGAATCAAACAAGGAAAACAATGGAACAATAAAATTTAAGATCCAACATGAAGCAAGTTGCACTTGCCTAGGGCTTGGTAGATGGGAGGAGTAATGAAGAAGATGCAAAAATAAATGAAAAGTGAATGGGGAGGGAGAGAGGTGTTGGTATATACACCAAGCCAACTCATCTCAACCCAAACCAAAACAAACCAAGCCAAGTGAAGAGAAGCCAAACTGAACCAAGGGCAAATTAAACCAAGTCTAGGCTAAACATGACAAGTCAAAATACGGGTCACCTGACAAATGTCAGAAATCCGTACACATATACTGGAAATACGTATAACGAAAAACATGAGTGACAACTCTACCCACCCTAAAAGAATTTTGTCCTAGGAATTTAATCAAGAGACTAGAGGTGTCGGGGCAAGCTATACTAACTAAAGACAATCTACAACTAGCATTTAATCAGGCAACCATTCATGCAATCAAGGATTTAAAAGCATAAGGAAGACATTATACCTTATGAGTTAAACAGGTGTGGATATCGCGATCAGATATCATCCTCACATTCCTAAGTTAACTCACCCAAAGAGTGATAACCCCAAGCAACATGGATTAAACTAATAGCCTTATTTTTGAGTATCTTCTCCCTTCGGTCCAATATGGATACGGGCCTTTCCTCATACGAAAGGTTGGTACCAACAACCAATTCTGAATGATCAAGGATATGGCTCAAATCCAGGATATACCGTCGTAATTGGAATGGATGGAAAACGTCATGTACCTCACGTAACGACGGCGGAAGAGTGAGATGAAAGGACACATCACCTACTCACTCGAGAATATCAAATGGCCCTATATACCTAGGACTAAGCTTTTCCTGTATGCCGAATCGAATGGTGCCACGGGTAGACAAGATCCTAAGGAATACATGATCGCCAATAGAAAACTCAAGAGGACGCCGATGAGAATCGGCCTAATGGCGCCGACGAGTGCAACCCGAAGATGATCGCTAACTTGTCTGACCAGTTCGATAGTCTGAGTAACCATTTCTGGTCTAAGCATCTGCCTCTCGTCTATATCATTCCAGGCTAAAGGTGATCTGCACTTCCTGACATATAGTGCCTCAAATGGTGCCATCTGGATACTGGCCTGAAAACTGTTATTGTAGGAGAACTCCACTAGATACATGTAATCTTCCCACGAACCACCGAAGTCAAGTGTACAGGATCGTAACATATCTTCAAGAGTTTGAATCGTGCGCTCCGACTGACCATCTATCTGCGGATGATAAGCTGAACTAAACTTGAGATGAGTCCCTAAACTCTCTTGAAGACTCCACCAAAAGTGCGATATAAATCTTGAATCTCCGTCAGACACGATACTGACTGGCACTTCATGCAATTTGACTATCTGTCTGAGGTACATCTCTGCTAGCTGATCTGTCGACTAACCAATTCTGAAAGGGAGAAAACGGGCTACCTTAGTGAGTCGATCAATTATAACCCATATATCATCTCTCCCAGCTTAAGATTTAGGTAACTGTTTGCAAAAACAAAAGTTTGATTACAAACTAAAAAAGAGTACAATAGTACAATTGATTTCTTGGAAAGTACAATTATAGGAATCTGATTAGAAGACGATCACTTTATCCCTTAGACGATGTGATATCGAAGACACAAGCCTCTGGAGAATGCAGCAGCACTTCAATAGTAGATTATGATCATTAATTATGCTTTAGTACTGTAGAAGCATGGAAAATATTAGAATAATGATCCATGCGGCTCTGAGTAAGAAGCTTATGCGGCTCACACAGGAGCGGCCCTATGCGGTTCAAAGAAGACTCTCAATCGCATGCGGCTCGGGAGCGTATGCGGTTCAGTAAGGCATATGCGGCTCGATGGACGCCATGTGTGACCCTTCCCTACAGCTGGTCGTTTGAGTAGTGGCCTCATTTATTGCTCTAGCACGATTCACTGTGGCGGCCCTGACATAAAGTTTCATAAAGGCCTTGCCATAATGACTGACTCCTCGGGAAAAGAAGAAAATCTCTGACCAAATCGGTCAGAAGTCCCAGATTGCCACGTGGCAATCAGTCATATGCGGCTCCTTGAGAACCCGTTCCATGCGGTTCGATACAACGCTAGCTCATGCGGCTCCCTGGGAACACATTCCCTGCGGCCCGATACAACGCCAGCTCATGCGGCTCACAAAGATTACGCATATGCGGCTCGATGAAGCATCGTCCTATGCGGCTTACAAAGAGTATCTCTCTGCGGTTCGAGGATCGTCAATCCTATGCGGCTCTGACAGGACTCACAATTAAGACACGTGGCATGGGATCAATAAGAGATTTAACCGAATCTCAACAAATATATCTGACATCATCGTCATAATTACTGAGATCAGGGCATATCATTTATCATCAAGCTAATGGGACACGTGGCGAGCAATCAGACATTAGCATAATCAATCATGAGGATTTAAAGCAGCTAGCATTAATTGCTCATGAGATACGATGCTATCCGCATTAATGGCCGAGATTCACTATAATCAGGATCAAGGGTTCAGATAGAATGAAGGAGCGCCGACATTCCAAACAGATAATCATTAGCAAACCCTAATGATCACCCCCCCACTCTTATAAATAGCCAGCATCATTCCCTTGTAAAAAAAAAGGAGAGGGAGAGGTCGGCAACAAAAGAATAAAAAAATAAGAAGAGAGAGATCTACACAGAGAGAGCCCCCCTTTCCTTCTTGATAATCACAGAGAGAGAGAGAAGCCAGGAGAGCAATCCGAGGAGAGCAAGAAGAGCATTTCTTCACCAACGTCGAGCAGATCTTCCCCGAGCCAAGACTGCATACTGATCGTCCAAGGAGTAAGGCAGAGCGGCCGTCGCTTTCCCGAGCCTCTATCGTCACCCCCCAGAATCAAAAATAAACAATCGTACTTAGTCTGCTGTACCTAGGTTTTCGTCCCTAGGCTTTCTTTGTACGAGCGAGTTTGTATTGTGAGTCTAAGTTCAGTCCTTCGATAATTGTTCTGTTCTTTTACAATCAATGGCAAACACGATGGCGACTCTGCTGGGGACTAACTTCTCCACGGCTGAGGAGTTGGTGACGCAATCAGATGCAGCCAAACTTGGCTCCACACAAAAGAAGATGGTCGTCCGCTTCGACCAACAGGCGTTCGAAGAGATGCTCTCTGAAGGCAGCGCTGGCCCGGCCCAGAAGTGCACCCGCACCACGAAGGCTCGCAAAGAATGGAGACCGAAGTCATTTGCTCCTCCTCAAGCCCTCGATGGGATGCCCTCTGTTGCTCAAAACGGTGAGAAGAATTCTCCTGCGGTCCCACTTCAGATCGTAGACAACTCTGCTGTCCCCAAGTCCGGCAGAAGAAAATATTATGATGCTGGACTTGCAGGGACAAAGAGGGACTCTACGCGGACCGAACCGCAGAAGAGTATTAGCCGCAAGGAGAAAGCCCATGCGGCTACATCCGCCAACCGCATGAAGAAAACTCATGCGGCTACTTCTGTCAGCCGCATAACTTATGCGACTACAGTTCCCGACAGCATGGATGAAACTCATGCGGCCAGTAAAGTCAATCGTTTACAGAAAACCCATGCGGCCACAGATGCCAACCGCATGCGGCCAGCCTGCACGGTCGTGACCCCTAGCCGCATAAGAACTCGTCCGACGACAGGAGACGATCGCATGCAGACAGCCTGCACGGTTTCTGCTCCCAGCCGCATAGCATCTGCCCCATGCTCCTCTCGATCAGTTTTCGACCGTCTCTCGTACGGTCCGAACCCTGATGACTCTCTGGATGATAAGCCAGACTCTGTGATGTTCAACTTGGACTCTTCCTATTATGCACCCACAAGTGCTAGGAAGAAGAAGTCTAGGGCAGCGCGGGCTCATCAAGCCCAGACAGCTGTCCCAACCTCTGACTATCAGGGCATTCCACTGATTATCACACGGGCCTCTGATGGGAAGTTGTACAGAACCGCTCAAGTCCAATCCCCGGCGGCGAACGGACAGAGTGGTTCCTCTGACCTGCGTGAGGCGATCCTCCACAAACGCAAGGAAAGAGAAGGGGCCTCGGCATACAAAGAATCCTCACACGGACGTCACTGCACCCAGATCATCGTCAACTGCTGCTGCAACAACACGGCAGTGACGGAAGATCGTCCGTCCGTCTTCCACAGACTACAACACCCGAACTCAGAAGATGAGGCACCTCCTGTTGTCTCCTGCAATTTCGCTCAGAAGGTCCCCGCCGAGGGGAGAGGAAAGAAGACAAGCATCTCCAGTCCAAAGATATCAGCCACTACAGCTAAGAAGTTGTCGGCTAAACGGTTACCCTCCACCGGAGTATACCAATACACCCGTTCGAAGACAAAAACTGCTGCAACAGGAGGCTCATCGTCCCCGACCCTGGGGGTCGTAGGAGCTGGGGGTAGTACTCCTCCGAACGTCCACAATAATCCAATGTTTCAAGGAGACGAACCCCGAGAAACAACCCTCCCATCGGGTACAACAGTTGCTGATGTCTCTGAGGACATCCATGATTCTCTAGGCGAAGCAAGGGGTAGTGTTCCTTCCGAGTCCGAACCTGAAGAGAACATCCCCACATATCCAGATGATTTCTCGACGCATGGGTACGACTCGAAGGGTACATCCTCCACCACTCCCTCCGTCACTCCTCATGTGAAGACGGTATTCATGACAGACAGCAACCAAGGCGGTTCCAGCGATCGCCAGCGCATCGACACTTTGGAGGCCATATTGCATGCCTTGGTCAAGTCTGTAGACGAGATCAAAGCGGCACTTCCTACTCTGCAGGGAGTGACACCTGGCCAGACAAGCACGGGTCCCGCAATCAACGTAGATTCAAATTCAGCAGTGCCAAACCAGGGCAATAATTCTTCCGAGATAACGGCCCCTACCGCGACAGATGAGGCCCGAGAAGTAAGAAGAGAGGTTCAGGAGCTCCGAGCAATGTTCCACGCCCGAGAAAACTCTCAAGACCTCAGAATACGGCAACCATATCCTGCTGAATGGAGGGATGTTCCCTTTCCGCCAAGATATAAGCCGTTCAATATCAACCCATATGATGGCAAGACTTCAGCAAGTCGATACATCACTTACTTTGAGGTCACTACCGACCATCTGCCCCATGATGATGCTATCCTCACGCGGTTATTCATTGGGGCATTGGAAGGAGTCGCCTTCGATTGGTACCGCAACCTGCCAGACAATTGCATCCACTCCTTCGCTGGCTTCAAACGCTTGTTCTTGGAGAGGTTCTATGAGGTAGGGCAGGACGTTACGATGTCTACCCTCATGGACGTCGTTCAAGGAGAGAAAGAACTGACAAGAAATTACATTGAGTGGTTTCGTCAAACCGTAATGAAGTTACCATCTGGCAACCCGGACTCTTCTTTGATTGAAATTTGCCAAAAGAGACTACTTCCAACAATTAGTCTCTGGATGGGCAAAAGTCAGTTCAAGGACTGGAAGGCTTTTATCATCAGTGCTACAAGTGCTGAAGAACGATTGAAGAAGGCTCGCCAACTGGGGTTGCATATCTCGGAGGGAGAGAACAAGAGCAAGCGTCCCAACACCAGCAACGACAATGGGGGTAGCCCCTCCAACAACCGGGACAACAAAGGCAAGCAGGCTATGGTGACCGATACAGCCTAGAAGCCCGAGCCACAGTCGGTAGACAAACAATGGCCTCAAATCACTTATTGCTTTGAAGACGGTCACGTCAAGCCTATCTTGGACATGCTTATACAAGGAGATAGGATTCAGCTTCCTCCACCAAGACGGGAGCCTCGGCCGGCTGATCTGGAGAACCCAAAGTTCTGCCATTACCATCGCTACGTCCACCATGCTACACACGACTGCTACCAACTGAAACGGTATATCCAAAACCTCATCGATTCGAACGCCCTGGCCATCGATTTTGAAGAGGTAACCGTGGCAGCCAACATGGTGTCCGTACAATTCGGCAGCTTCCCTCCAATAGAGACTCAGGACGGGGTTATACCCATCCCTCTGGCAACAATAGAGATTGCTAATCTGCCGCCTGCTCGCGATCAAGCCGCTGGTCTAGTACCCCTCACCACATCACGAGAGGAAATCATGTGGGTCCATTCGGACCTAGTCCACGAGGTAACTCAGCCCTCTCCACCTTCTAAAAGGAAAAGTGAAAAAGTCAGATCCTGCCGCACTGCCTCGACGGAAGAAGAGGAAGTCTCGGCCGTCACTACTCGATCTGGAACACAAGCCCAACCGGTGACCGAAAATGCGACTGATGATCATCCGCCCACTACCAATGATGCTCCGGGACCGGCTCAGCCTTCGACGACCGACAAGCCTAGGCCGAAGGAGACTCGCTTCGACAAGTCCCTCCGGAAGGAGACACCTCAGGGGCTGAAGAGGCCCTACAACTTCGACATCTTAGCACAATTAGCTAATACCCCGACCAAATTGTCTTTATATGAACTCCTCAGGCTCTCAAAGGATGTCCGCACGACTTTAAGTGAGGCGCTCCAAAATGCCGACGCATACTTGGCTCAGGTCAACCTCACGGGAGATAACCAACCTGCAGAGCTCCAAGATAGTGCGTGTATGGGAGCAATGCCTAATATCGTCTTCTCTCCGCAAGATATGCTCATCAAAACTAACCTGCATGATCGCCCGCTATACTACACTGGATACATCGACGACGTAAAGGTGGACCGAATGCACATTGATCCTGGGTCCTCTATAAGCATCATTCCGAAGGGTCTGCTACATCATCTTCGCATTCCGATGCATCGCCTGACACCTACAAGCACCGCCATTAGCGGTTTCAATTCGGGCAGGAGCTACCTAATAGGGAAGATCCGTTTGAAGTGTCAGATCGGCGATCTCCAATCAGAAGTCACCTGTTATGTCATAGATGCCGACACTTCTTACAATATCCTTCTGGGGCGGCCTTGGATACACGATTACATGATCGTGCCTTCCACGCTACACCAGTGCTTCAAATATGTCGATAAGCACGGCTTCGTGAGGACAGAGTTTGCCGATATCGATCCCTTCAAGGGGGTCGAATCTTATTACTCAGACTCCTGTCTTTACAAAAAATCAAAGAAGCATCTGGTCGAAGAAGATGTGCAAGCTCACAACAAGACAGCTACAGGATCAGAAGAACCTCTAACGATCCACCTTCAGGCTCGCAAACCGGGCAATTTCGCACCCCTTACGGCCACTCTGCGTAAGGATGCAATCAGTCTCTCCGCACAAGAAGAACAGATGAGAATCCGGCTGCCAAGGTCCGGCCAAGCGCCGAGACCCATAACAGGGCCACTTACCATCAGACTACCGAGAGTCGGTCAGCTCCAAACGGAGAAGCCCAATCCCTCCGACAGACCGCTCACAATACGCCTTTCCAAGAAGGTTCTTCACCCCGATGCAAGGTCTGACACTTCTAGCGAACCAGCCACCCCTCGCCTCACATCAAGTACCAAACTGGGGGTTGCTAGTTTACCAACAACTCCACGATCTGCTCCGCCAGTTGAGCCTCTGAAGATCAAGCTGACTAGGTCGTCCTCTCAGTCTTCATTTATACAGGGGGTGGCCGAAGAAGAACCAGAATTGGCCAAGTATGTGGCTGCCCACTTCGATACCCCCTCCGTAGATGATGTAATCCCTCTAGAAAAGATACCTTACTTCATCAATAAAGGGTTATCTTTGAACTACACCGAGCTCAATAAGCTATGTACAATGTATGCTATGGAACACGGTATAGGCACTCACCTACATACACAGGTGACAAACGTGTACACCGCCATCCGACTTACTCCAGTAGAAGACACTTACCAAATAGTCGAGGGAGGGGACCACCCGATCATCTTCGGCCGGACGAACAACCCACATCCCCTCGCTATGGAAGAAGTCGACTTCGGGTCAGATGCTGGAAGACTGCCTCTGTATCTCTATAGCCCTCAATCCAAATATCTTATGCAGAAACAGGGGTATGATCTAGAGACAACACCAGGACTAAACTACGGAACTGGACGACGATTACCTTTGAAGTCGCCAGCCCCGGCAGGCAAACCACGAAACTACTATAACAAAACCCGATGCGGTTTAGGATATGTAACGCCTACTACGACCCCTGAAAGCTCAGATGAAGAATGCGACTGGCAGTCACATTCAACCGGATCACCGACTTTCGACTCAGATACCAGCATCGGAGATGTGTTCAGACAGGTCATGTCAGTCAACATGGCGTTCGCTGACGCTTACGAAGAAGACGAAGACATCCCCGAAATCCTTGAGCTAGAGCTGTGGGCCCAGCAATTAGACGCGCAATGGGAAAAGCGGTTCGAACTGAGAGAACCTCCTACTGAAGATGAGGTCATGGATCTCGACAGCGAATCTTCTCCAAAACCGATCTTTATCAGTAAAAGCCTGACAAATGAAGAACGAGAATCGCTGCTGAAACTTGTCAGAGAATATATCGACGTGTTCGCATGGAGTTACGAGGACATGCCGGGGCTAGACCCCGATATCGCTCTTCACAAACTCAACATACGGCCAGATGCAAAGCCAGTCAAACAGCAACAACGACGCTTTCGCCCAGGCGTCATGGACGTAATTGAAGCCGAAGTCAACAAGCTAATAGCCAGCGACTTCATTCGTGAAGAGCAACATCCTGACTGGGTCGCCAACATAGTGCCGGTCCTTAAGAAAAATGAGAAGATCCGAATCTGCATCGACTTCCGTAATCTGAATGAGGCATGTCCGAAGGACGAGTTTCCCCTCCCCATCACAGACATCATGATCGACAACACATGCGGCTTTGAACGTATGTCATTTATGGATGGATTTTCGGGGTACAATCAAATCAAGATGTCTCCCGACGACGAAAAGCACACATCATTCCGAACGCCGATTGGTACATACTGCTACACAGTCATGCCATTCGGTCTAAAGAATGCTGGCGCTACATATCAGCGGGCCATGAGTATCATTTTCCGAGAACATTTACGCAAAACAGTAGAATACTATATCGACGACATCGCCGTCAAGAGTCGCCATAAGGAAGATCATCTGCAAGACCTGAGAACGGTATTCGACCTGATGCGAGCTCACAACCTGAAGATGAACCCTACGAAATCATTCTTGGGCGTATCCAGCGGGAAATTCCTAGGCTTCATCATTACGGCACGGGGCATCCATGTAGACCCTGAGAAGACGAAGGCAATCATGGAGATGGGTCCTCCGAAAAATCTCCGCGAACTCAGAGGCCTCCAAGGGAGGCTAGCTTACATCAGGAGGTTCATTTCCAACCTCTCCGGGCGATGCCGACCGTTCACACACCTCATGAAGAAGGGAGTCTCATTCGTATGGGACGAGGAATGCCAGCGTGCTTTCGACGACATCAAAGAATATTTGTCGAATCCCCCAGTCCTGGTGGCCCCGGTCCCCGGAAAACCATTCCTGCTCTACGTACGAGCAATGGAACACTCCCTTGGTGCCCTGCTAGCATAAAATAACGATGCAGGCTACGAGCAGGCCATATATTATCTCAGCCGAATGATGATCGGGCCAGAACATCGATACACCACCGTAGAGAAGGAGTGTCTCGCCCTGGTATTCGCTATTCAAAAGACGCGACACTATGTCACAGGACAAACCATACATGTGATTTCGCGAGTCAACCCCCTCAGAGTCCTCATGACTAAACCAGGGGCCCTCAGCTCTCGCCTCGCCACATAGGCAATATTGTTGTCCCCCTATCATATGATCTTCGTCCCACAAAAGGCTGTTAAGGATCAAGCCCTAGCAGACTTTTTGGCAGCCCACCTAGGATCGGAGTCATCCAGAATCTATGAAGAGATCCCAGACGAGGTCGCCGATTCAAATACAGCCACCCACGATAACATATGGTGAATGTTCTTCGATGGCGCCTCAAGGACCGGACCCAAGGAAAACATCGTCGTCGGGGTCGGAGTGGTATTAATTTCTCCTACTGGGCTGGTGATCAATCATGCCTACTCCCTCACGGAACCCTGCTCCAACAATGTGGCCGAATATAACGCTCTGGTCATTGGCCTCCAACTTGCAAAAGAGCTGGGGGTAGAATACCTTGAAGCATACGGCGACTCCCAACTAATCGTCAATCAGATCAGGGGCTCGTACGAGGTTCGCCATGAAGACATGATCCCCTACCATCAAATTGCGATCAACATTATCTCATCATTCGAGGGATTCTTCATCGAGCACGTCCCCAGACTCCAAAATATCGAAGCCGATGCTCTAGCAGGCCTTGCCGCTTCCTTAGCAGTGCCGAACCAAGATCATCATTCGGTTGACGTAACGGGCCACGAACTGGTCTGTCCCAAGAACAATGTTCAAGCCATGGCAAGTTATTCCGTCCAGACGGTCGATGACACACCGGACTGGAGACAGCCGTTCATCGACTTCGTCGTATACGACATCCTCCCAGAGAATCCAAAGGAAGCTACCTCTATCAGACGGCGCTCTCTCGGATTCTTCTACGATACAGAGACGAAAATATTGTATCGCCGCTCCTACGACGGATTATTGCCCCGATGCTTGTCGAACGCGAAAGCTACAGAAGCTGTACGAGAAGCTCACGACGGTGTCTGTGGGGCCCATCAACCCGGCCCTAAGCTACAGGACCGCCTTCGTCGGATGGGCTACTACTGGCCCACGATGGTGGCAGATGCGATAGATTATGCCAGAAAATGCAAGGCCTGCCAAGTCCACGCGGATTTCATTCACCAACCATCCGAGTTTCTGCATCCAACGGTGGCATCCTGGCCATTCGAAGCATGGAGAATGGATATCATTGGTCCAATCACCCCACCTTCCTCCCGAGGACATCGCTTCATACTTGCGATCACTGATTATTTCTCTAAATGGGCGAAAGCCGTCCCACTCGCAGAAGTTAAAACTTCAAACGTGATCAGCTTCCTTAAGCATCACGTTATCTACCGCTTCGGACTACCACGAAGAATCATCCATGATAATGGTCCACAGTTTATAAGCCATGCATTCTACCGATTCTGCGATAAGCACCGCATTCAGAATGTCGCTTTGATACCATACAACCCGGCAGCAAACGGGTTGGCAGAGGCATTCAACAAAACAATCATCAAACTCCTCAAGAAGTTCATCTCCTCCAACAAACGCGACTGGAACGAGAAGCTCGGCGAGTGCTTATGGGCTTATCGCACCACGGTTCGAACAGCCACCGGAAATACACCATTCTCTCTGGTGTACGAAAGCGAGACAGTCCTTCCTTTGGAGACTCAGATCCCCTCACTCCGCGTCACCCTCACTTATCAATTGACGACGGATGATAACTACCGACAACGACTACAAGAGTTGGAGGCTTTAGATGAAAAGCGCCTCCTAGCTCAGCAAAGGATCGAGCTATACCAAGCACGCATCTCAGGAGCCTTCGACAAAAAAGTTAAAATCAGAACATTCCAAGTGGGTGATCTTGTTCTGGCAGTCCGGAGGCCGATGGTCATGACTCACAAGACCACCGGTAAGTTCCAGCCAAAATGGGAAGGTCCATTTGTCATCGAGACCGTGTTCTCCAACGGCGCCTACCGCCTCGCTAAGCAGAACGGAGATTTGCTCATGTTGCCCGTCAACGGCAAGTTCCTGAAGAAATACTATGTTTAAACATCATTCTCCTGATTATCGAGTCATGTACTCCTTTAGTACCACTGAACTCTCATCCATCATTCTCCAGATTATCGAGTCATGTACCCCTTTAGTACCACTGAACTCTCATCCACCCTATTTCAGATTATCGAGCCATGCACCCCCTGGTGCCGCTGAACTCTCACTCCCTCAATAGTCCAAATTACCAAGTTATGTACCAGCTGGTGCCTCTGAACTTACATTCCGGTCACTCTTTCAGATAGTAAGTCAAGTATGATTATACCTCTGAATTTTCTTTCTGGCAGAGATCCTCCCTCAGGATTCACTACTCGCACTCCCAGTGCACAAAAAGGGTAGTCGATCCACCAATTTCCGAAACGACCATGTCCTCATTACCTCTGAGTCGTCTTTATTTCCACCAAAAACAAACCGCCCCCGCGCATAGAACTTCTACGTTCTCCTACCTCTGAGTCGTTCTATGTGCCCAATCTTCATTGAGCCCACTCCTGCCATGTCCTCATTACCTATGAGTGGGAAGGCTCCGTCGAAGAAATCGTCATATTTGCCATGTCCACATTACCTCTGAGTAAGTATGTCGGTCCTCTTTTAACCTATTATCTGTACCCACAACCGGAGTACGACAAGGATAATAGGTCCACAAATGTCCCCTGTTGACCACAAATGTCCTCTGTTGACCACAAATGTCCTCTGTTGACCACAAATGTCCTCTGTTGACCACAAATAGCTTCCGTAAAGTCTCTCCTGCCATGTTCTCATTACCGCTGAGCAGGAAGATTTCACGATAAAACCTTCATGTTTGCCATGTCTTCATAACCTCTGAGCAAATGTGATCGGTTCCCTTTCACCCCATTATCCGCATCCTGAACTAGGGTACGCCAAGGGTAATAGGTCCACAAATATTCATTCGCTAAGCTTCTTAGCATAAATCTACCATCTTACCATGCCCCGGGAGCCCAGCTGCTCTACGGCATTCCTTCCCCCAGTACCGAGAACATCCATGACCACTTTGTCGTGGCTGTCCCGGACATCCTATCTAAACTGTTATCCGTACCTAAAACCAAGGTACGCCTAGGATAACAGGTCCACAAATAAATCCCTCAGCAAGTCCAAATTCCATAAACAACCGCATGCGTAAGAAAGAAAAGATGAGTTGAAACATGATCATTTATTCAAAAATCAAAGGGCTACATCAGCAGGGATCACACCCCCTTGCAAACATTAAAAAGAAAGAAAAAAAAGAGAGAGAAAGAGAGAAGAAGAAGAAGACAGAAAGCCGATCACTGCTCTAGAACACATAACGCCGTAAGACGGTCCTTTATCAAGGCAACCGACCGCTCAAGCTTCTGTCTGGCTCGGCGCTCCGCTTCCTGATTCAACACCGCCGCATCCTCCAGATGAGCATGGGCTCGCCAGTTGTCCTCAAACTTCTTGAAGGCCCGCTCCAGGTTGACAGAGGATCGGGAAATCCTCTCGGCCTCTCGAGCAATCAACTCTTGTTCTGCACGAGCAGCCTCCCGCTCTGATTCTAAGAAGACCAACTCCTTCTGGAGTGCGAGAATCCGCTCCTTCGTATCAGCTACTCCACGAGAGGCAGATTCTTTCCGGGCTCTACAAGCCTGACTCCGACGACCCAGTCGGTCATAAGAGACGGAGAACTTGTCAAGATCCTCCTGCACAGCCGGTCTGGCAGTCTCTCAAGCGAGCTTAATCCTGTCCCTAGTAGCGATCAGGAAGCTCCGCTCCCGTTCAGTCGTGGCGGGCAAGCCAGCCTGCCGTACTGCCAGCAATTGGGTCACAAGCTGATCAGCCTCTGTCAACTTAGGCTCCAGGAGCGCTGCTAACCCCAGCCCGCCAGGAAGACCCTTCAGAGTGTCAATTTGGCCCCGAGCTCCCCGTAGAGACAAAGAAAAAGGGACCCCCCGTTCTACGGCAGCGTTTATACCCCTCCCTAAGTGGCGATAGAAGCTGTCGACCACATCCTGCGTCACCTCGTTCAGAGCCTCCGAGGAAACCGGTGTCAACGGAAGTGTGGCTGGTAGCACGAAAGAAGACGCAACAGAATCTGCCGCTCCTGCCACAAGAGAAACCAACTCCGCACGGAAGGACGCTTGAACATCGATCAATTCCTCTTCAGCGGCCTGCAGAATTTGGATGCTCGGCAGGGTCGAGAAGTCAACCTCCGGAGCCGTATAAGCAGCCGAAGACGAGGCCCGGGCCAGCACCAACTCCATCCCCATCTGCCCAGAGTTGGCAGGATGTCCCTCAATATGCGATGACGAAGGAGAGGAAACGCTCCTTTCCCCCTGATCACGGTAGACCGGGCCTTCCTCAAGAACATCAGCGGCAGGAGATAAAGAGTCAGGACCTGTACGGCCAAGACAACCATGAATCGACTTGACCCGAAGGATATGCTGATAGAGTAAATAAGCCCCCTCGGTGGTCAATATGTGGCTCAGCTTACCAGTGGAGGAATGTGGAGGCTGAGGTTCGCCTACAGCCATCACAACCTCTTCACCAACAGCCTCCGAGTCAGGAATAAAAGACTCATCCGCCCTTGCGTCCTCAGGAGGGGATGCACCGAGGATGGCGTCATCTCGCTGAAGTTCAGAAATCTCGGAGACGGGCCCAAGAAAACTTTCGTCACCCCGGGCTGGAGCCTCAGCAGCTTGGGAGTCCTTAGCTGCCGCTGAGAGAGTCCCCGCAGAGAGGACCGCGGCATACATGCCGCTAATCAAAGCGGCAAGGGCCGGATCAACTACTGAGGCAGCAGATGGTTCAGGAGAGCCTGGTTCGTCAGACGCCTACAAAGAAAAATGATCAAGTCATATCCCTGAGAGGAAAGAAAGCTACAACAAAGATAGAACTCCGACTTGGACTTACCTCCGGAACATCGTCTGTACCTTCACCCTTCTCGGTAATAGGTGTCCCACGAGACCTAACAGCAGCTCTCTTCAGGGAAAAGGTCGCTCTACTGTCAGGAGATTCATATCTGACCCGTTTATGCGAGGGACCAGATACAGCTGAAGGGTGTTCTTCTCTCACTGCTCCCTCTTGTGTAGTAAGCGGCGGATCTTCCGCCGGTTCATCAAGTGGGGGAAGCGGTTGATCCGCCACTTCTTTATCCCCACCAGAAAGGAAGTCTTCGCTATCATCCTCCTCCTCAGCCGACTCGGAAGGTTCCGATTCAGGGAGAGGAATCTGGAGCGCCAGTTGCTTTCTAGCCTTAGCCCCCTTAGGCTTCTCCTCTAAACCAGTACCTACGATGAAGCTGGTACTCGGATCGAAGTTAACAGGAGGCTTGTTCGCCATAACATGATACAAAGCGGCCACGTACAAAATTTCCCTCGGCGTCTTGGCATCGGGAACCGAGAAGCTGGCCCGAGTATGATAAGCGTCATAATAATTCCACGCTCGGACGCCGTCAAGAACGCTACCTTCAAAACCCAAACAAGGGTTGGGACAATCAAGGAACAACTGGCTATAACCAAATTGATGGAAAAACCTACTGGGTAGGTAAGGCTCCAAGTACACATTATCCCGGTTGCGATAAACCAGATGCGCGGGGCGGATATTGCGCAACCAAGCAAGCATATCCGGAGACAGAAAATGAGAAGGTCCAGTACCATCAAGGTGTACCTTCCTCACTTCCTCATCAGAAAAAGGAGGAACAGACATAAAGAGATCACACCCATCCACTCTCGCCAACGCTCTCCGACAAGCTGGCATAGTGTTGCATTCCCAAGACCGGTGATGGCATTTGAAGAGGAACGCATCCTCGGCCGTAGCATCTTCTGCTATCCCAGGTCCCAGCAAAGACTTATAGTACATCGCCAACCACCCCATCAGGTAGTGAAAGGGCAGTTCTATACGCTCAAAATCCAAAGTCTTCTTGCGAGCAATAACCTTGGACGAGAATGTCCGCAGACCATGATGTATGCTGCATACCATAGCAGGAAGGAGGGCCAGCCTAACTCCGAATACTAGCTTAACGGCAGGGAGGATGAAATGTCGACCAATCCTCTCGATAGAGCCCGCTCCGCCTGAGACTACGCAGTTCCGTAGCCATATCATCAAAAATCCAGCCAGAAGCGCCTTCTCCGACAGTTGTATGGTCCCGTAGTGAAAATAACTAAGAGAGTCAGCTTGACTCCCGAATATATCGCTCTTGGATCGCGACTTTTTGACATTGGACATCAGATCCCTTACCTCTGCATGCGTTCGAGGGGCTCGGGGAGTAACTTCACCAGAAGGATCAACCCTAAAGAGATAATTAATCCAGGATGTGGTATGGGGAGCGGTCCCCTCAGAGCTATCCGTCGTTTTTATAGCCATTTGATGACAAGCACTATGGTGGCACAACTCCCGATACACCGCAAGAAAACCCGGGAGTTGCCTGTCCAAGGCCTCGAACTCCTCATTCGACGGGGTATACACCTCGAAAGGCTCATTCCCCCATGGAAGTTTAGAGACAGTATACATCTCGTGAAGAGCAAGCCCCAGTTCCCCTACTGGTGTAAAGAATGTCCCCGTCGCTAGCTGTACATCTCCAAGAGCGCTACGAACAGTGGTTTATTAATGGGAAGCCCGTGACAAGTGCCCCGAATGGCATGGTAAAGCCCCACCTCCCGCAAGAATGCTCCATAAGTCTGTAGAACCCAAGCAGTCAACTGGGCCCACGTAGAGGCGGGGTTTATCCAGTTCGGCAGTGCCAGCCTACCAACAGGATAAGACTTCTTGCGAACAAGCCGATTCAGGAAAGTATCAGCTTAAGTAAGTGTGAAATTGGGACCGTATACATTCATAAAAGAGCCCGGGGCCAGGACCCATCATAAACCGGAGGACGGAATCCTTACCTGCATACGCTGACTTCATATTCGGATTATAATGGATGTTGCCCATCAACATCCCTGATTGAGTGGGAGTTAGGTTACACACCATCTTCCGGTCCAGCAATACCATATTGAACCATGACAAAGGATAATGACGTTCCATGAGAGGAATATGGATTGCCACCCCATCCAAAGAAAAATCCCAGTTCTCAGAAATCTCTAAGACCCGAGGATTCTTGATGGTTAAAGCATCCCCAAAAAGGAACAAAGGCTTCAGGTATTTTCCATCCAACTTCCCAGTATTCATCATAGAACGGAGGTAATGAAGGGTTTGATTCTCAATAGCCTTCAACCTTTCCGAAGGCTCATCAGTAGGGAACTGATTCGATACATGCCTAATTAAGTCGTCAAGACGCACGCCCAGGGCGAATTGATTCGAACCCACTATAAGTTCCCCAGCAGGATTTACGGGCAAGTTCACTGGAAAAATACGAAAGAAACGAGGTTAGAAGGTAGTCAAAAAAACAGAAGCATTGGAAAGGTCATCTGAGCCTATGCGGCTCGGCTCGTTACAGCTTCATGTGGCTCAGCATTAGATACGTATATGCGGTTCAGTGCATCATAGCCTCATGCGGCTCCGAGTTAGCCGAGCTCATACAACTCAAGTCCAGACGAACTTATGGATCCATGCGGTTCAAGTTAAGCACGCCTACAGAGTCAGATTCATGCGAGCTGACGTGAGCAGACGAATTTCTGCGGTTCAAAAAAGTGAGCAACGCTTATGCGGCCCATATCAAAAACACGTATGCAAACTTAGATCGAGTATAACAAGTTCATGCGGCCCCATAAGACGAAGGGCTCATGCAGGTCCCATCGATAAAGCCCCGTATACGTGGCTTGTGCATAAAGTATGCAGCAGAGCCATGGCGACAGTTAGGGTTTTCAGACGATCTCTTACCAGCGATAGACGGGTGGACATCGGGATGGATGGCGTGCGCAATGACCGGCGGAGGGGCGACCACGTTCGCCGCCGCAGTCGCCGTAGAAGCAACTGCCTTACCCTTAGCGGCCTCGATGCTGCAGCTTTCTTGGGAGCTATTGTCGGTTGCTAAAGGAAAAAAGACGAAGAGCAAAGACGGCAAATAGAGGATCAGAGCAAAAAGAGAAGGTAAAGAAACCCCAAGAGACTAGAAGACTCCTATTTATAGGCAAAAGAGACCCACGAAACGAACAGACGTCTCGGAGTATGCCTCGGATTGCGCGCCGACCCCAAAGAATAAAGGCAAAACACTTCGGTCAAGGCAAAACCGACTCTTGGGATCCTCCCCCAAAAGGCGGCGTTAAATCAAATCAAAGGCACTTAATGAAGATTTGCACACGTGATCAGGACACGTGGCAACAAGTTTATGCGGCCAGATAAATTTATGCGGCTAAGGCACTTATGCGGCTAGGAAGCTCAGGCAGACAGAAAAATCCTATGCGGCATGAACGAGGCCATGCTTCTTGTTCAAAGTATTCCAATTTTTACAAATTGAAAACTTTAAAGGGGGTCCTGTAGAAGCATGGAAAATATTAGAATAATGATCCATGCGGCTCTGAGTAAGAAGCTTATGCGGCTCACACAGGAGCGGCCCTATGCGGTTCAAAGAAGACTCTCAATCGCATGCGGCTCGGGAGCGTATGCGGTTCAGTAAGGCATATGCGGCTCGATGGACGCCATGTGTGACCCTTCCCTACAGCTGGTCGTTTGAGTAGTGGCCTCATTTATTGCTCCAGTACGATTCACTGTGGCGGCCCTGACATAAAGTTTCATAAAGGCCTTGCCATAATGACTGACTCCTCGGGAAAAGAAGAAAATCTCTGACCAAATCTGTCAGAAGTCCCAGATTGCCACGTGGCAATCAGTCATATGCGGCTCCCTGAGAACCCGTTCCATGCGGTTCGATACAACGCTAGCTCATACGGCTCCCTGGGAACACATTCTCTACGGCCCGATACAACGCCAACTCATGCGGCTCACAAAGATTACGCATATGCGGCTCGATGAAGCATCGTCCTATGCGGCTTACAAAGAGTATCTCTCTGCGGTTCGAGGATCGTCAATCCTATGCGGCTCTGACATGACTCACAATTAAGACACGTGGCATGGGATCAATAAGAGATTTAACCGAATCTCAACAAATATATCTGACATCATCGTCATAATTACTGAGATCAGGGCATATCATTTATCATCAAGCTAATGGGACACGTGGCGAGCAATCAGACATTAGCATAATCAATCACGAGGATTTAAAGCAGCTAGCATTAATTGCTCATGAGATACGATGCTATCCGTATTAATGGCCAAGATTCACTATAATCAGGATCAAGGGTTCAGATAGAATGAAGGAGCGCCGACATTCCAAACAGATAATCATTAGCAAACCCTAATGATCATCCCCCACTCTTATAAATAGCCAACATCATTCCCTTGTAAAAAAAAGGAGAGGGAGAGGTCGGCAACAAAAGAATAAAAAAAATAAGAAGAGAGATCTACACAGAAAGAGCCCCCCTTTCCTTCTTGATAATCACAGAGAGAGAGAGAAGCCAGGAGAGCAATCCGAGGAGAGCAAGAAGAGCATTTCTTCACCAACGTCGAGCAGATCTTCCCCGAGCCAAGACTGCATACTGATCGTCCAAGGAGTAAGGCAGAGCGGCCGTCGCTTTCCCGAGCCTCTATCGTTACCCCCTAGAATCAAAAATAAACAATCGTACTTAGTCTACTGTACCTAGGTTTTCGTCCCTAGGCTTTCTTTGTACGAGCGAGTTTGTATTGTGAGTCTAAGTTCAGTCCTCCGATAATTGTTCTGTTTTTTTACAATCAATGGCAAACTAGCACAAACTAGCTGTCAACATTAATTGTATGCTGACAAAATCTCCTCGAGTGCCGCGTTGCGCATGATTCGAATTGATTTTCTTTGACTGACGAGCTGGCAGAGCTGTCAGTAATGATGGCAGCCATTACAACTTCTCTAAGGCTTGCCACGTGGAGCTCGCATACCCTGGCTTAGGTACAACCTGAGATGGCTTAGGCGTAGCCTGAGATTGGCACAACTTAGTGATTTGGTGCCACTTGATGCTGGAGTTTTGTTGAGAGGGGCATCCATTGATTTTTAGGCTCCTACAAGACCCCCTTTAAAGTTTTCAAAGTTTGAAAGATTTAAAATTTGAAATAGTTTGAATTAGAAATATTTGACACGAGTTGTGCCAGTCAATGTTTAACCAATTTCGCTTTTTGAGCGCAAGTTGCGCAACAGTTTCGAAATACCCTTTAGGCTATAAATAGTCGTTCAAAGAGGTTTTTTTAACTTTTTACTGAAAGTTATTTTCTTCAAACCCTTCATCTTTTTCCTCCTAACTCTCGAAGCTCCTCCGACGATCGTCAATGGCACAAAGGAAGTTCACCACTAACAAGGGAAAGGCCATTACTGGGCCTTCATCGGATGCATCACTACCGAGGGCGCCTCGCTATGCACCTCCATCATCGAGAGCTGAACAAGCCAACCTACCTCTCGAAGGTGATCTTTATAGAATAAATCGACCATCACTTAGGCGCCAGTGAATAAATAAATCCATTATGCCAGAGTCAATCATCTCTTTTTAGAGTTCTGATTGATTTGTGCACTCTGTAACGTGCGCCTCCTCTTTTTAGAGTGTAGGCGCAACTCTATTTACTCGCACCTCCTCTTTTAGAGTGTTGGCTGTGTCAAAAATATACTATTTGTTTTTACGAACTGTGTTGTGCATGTTTCGAATTTGTTCCTTCTGACTTGTACGAATGCACCCTTTAAACATGTACATTTCAAGTTTGCACTAGGCACAACTTGATAACTTGCGCAATGTAGGACTTGAGTTCATATTAATCTTGAACTGACACTAGGTGCACTCTGTAGGCTTGCACAACATATAATCATAAACAACCTAAATTATATATATTTTTAGATGCTCGCGCAACCTGTGACTTCGTGCACCATGTTTAAAATTTAGATACTGTTGTATAGACTTTATAATTGATCTTTTACTCTCTTTTTTTTGCAGTTGATCTCAGAGAAGACCCTAATGCTGAAAGTTTGCTTCGGCCTTCAACGTGTCAGAATACCGAAAAGACTTATCCTATGTACAATATCCTCATCCTGAGTCCCGAAGAGCTATGCTCGCAGCTCAAGAGAACCCCCCTTATGATGCTTGATGAATGGTGAACCTTTGGAAAGTTCGTACAATGTCGTTCATAAGAAGCTACCTTTCTTGTTTGGAAAGGCGATCAAGAAGAGGTCCCAGCCCAAAGCGAAGAGAGAAGACAAATTTTATCAATGTGGGGACAGATCATGTACCTCACAGAAATGTAGAGATACTTGTCTCTGTCTTGATATGCATTTTCTAGTTATCCCCGACGTATGGCATAAGATCTGACCCCGATTCAACAGGCCAGAATTGGAAAGATATGCTACAGATTGGGTCCGTAGAACAAGGATTTGTTCTACATCACTTCGGAGAGATACAGTTCCTATCTAAGAGGTTTGAGACCAAGTTGTATACCTCCTGAAGATTCATTAATGTTGCTTCCTGTCAGGGTACCTATTTTTGCGAACACGTTTGCGAAGGCTGAAGGGAGATACCCAGACCAAGCCATGCGCTTAACAAGCTTAGTGAACCCTACCATGAAACACTGGAATAGTGTAGTAGTTTGGATTTTGGATCATTTTAAGGATAAACTCCTCGAATTAGAGCTCTATGATTCGATCTGGACCACTGCTCACGACTTTCGCCCGAATGCTCACATGTTTTTGGTTTTAGTTGAATGATACAATGAGAGGAACGGTACCTTCATGATGCCTTACGGAGAAATCGGCTTCGCACTTCATGAAATGAAGTATCTTTCATATTTGCCAATGGGTGAAAACCCATATGAAGAATATGTGCCGATAAATGAGGAACTGGATACTCTATCAACAGAGAAACCTCAGATGGGGGCTGTGTTTGAAGAGTTGTTATGCCACTATATGATATGTTCTCTTTACTATAAGAGTGCTTCCAAAGGGACTTGCTACAACACCAAATGGCTGTCATACTTATTTCTGGGGCATGCTCATGAAGAGAAGATCGTCGAGAGTCAACCTTTCGATCCTTGTTTCTTCAAACCGCTTAACCACAGCAATGTAGAAAAATTGATAGGAAAAAACTAAGCATTATGATAACATCCTGGATGTAGATTGGTACCCATTCACTACTGGTGCCCCAATCAAAATTTATCTTAGACATGGTTACAGACCAATGTCTCGATAAGCCCAGCTGGCGGGTTTCCTCTCTTTATGGCTATGGCGGTTTGTGATACCCGGAGCCAGTACCGTCGGCCGATTCCATCGATGTGTGTTTTCACCGTTGTGCGTCTAGTGTTCGGCTATAAGATGGATCTTCTCTCGACGATGACATACCGCTTGAACGCAGGCTTGCGTTCTTTCGTTAACAACATGGTGTACGATAAGAATTCTCGAGACGACTTCCCTCATACCAAAATATCGTACACATATCTATTTGGGTGGTTGCTGTTGCACTACCTAGACTTGATGGACTACCGAGACGACTTCCCTCATACCGAAATGTCATACACATATCTATTTTATCAGGCGTTATTCCAATGCTCGATGGAATATAAATACGTTGATAAAATGCCAAAAAGTTTTGAACCGAGGGTCTGGATGAAGATTACAATATGTTCCTCCACCTCCAGGATATGTGAATCTCCCTCTACAACTCATGGATCTAGAAGCAGCATCTCTCCGTCTATCTTTGGCTGAGTTCACATGGTTTACTACCAAAAAAGTCATATTGGCGGCGAATTTAGCGACTCTGAGTAATAACGTCGCTACTTTTTTATGTATTTAGCGACGTCTATAAATGATGTCGTTGAACGTCACTATTATCGACGTAGAGCGACGAGTAGTGACAAGCATTATTGTTTAGAAAGAAGATGTCGCGGTCTCGTCACAAAACGTCGTTGTTTTGTTTTATTTAGCGACGTTTTCTGACTCATACTTCTGTACGTCACCGTATCTTTAGTTTACAGTGACGTTTAGCAACGTCCTTTTTTAGACGTCGCTAAAAAGTTTCATATAGGGCAAGTGGCGATCGACTTTTCATTTTTTTTACCCTAAATTATTCCCACTCTCTCGTCTCCAAATTTCCCTTCCCCTCTCGTCCCTCCGGCGTCCCCTCCTTCCGGCGACCCCCTCCCCGATAACCCCCTTCCCTGCACGACCCCCGTTCCTCCAGCGTCCCCCTCCACCGGCGACCCCCGTCCCTCCGCCACTCCTCTACCATCGATTCCCCTCGTCGATGCCGACCCGACCAGTCCCCTCCGCCACTGCTCCAGCCCCGACGACCCCGACCCGAGTCCGACCAAGGCAAGTAAACCCTAACCCTATCTCCCTCCTTCTGACGTACTGGCACAGACATGATACGACATGCACATACGCTGTCATGACACACAAACATGACACATACGATACAGACACACACATGGTACATAGGCACACACATACGCACACACATACTCACACACATACACACACATGCTGACACACACGACACATACGACACGCACGCACACACACACGTAGGGCAGTGAGCATGTTGGCAAGTGCCACATTGGCATATGCTATGTGGCATTGCTGTAGCAGCAACAACTTGCCTTGGCAAGGCTTGCATTGGCTCGGGCTATAAGCCACATGGGAGGAGTTAGAGAAGTCAGGGGCTTTAAGAGATAGGGGAATCCCATTTGGAAGCTCGAGTACAGGCAAATGCCTGAGTGAAGTGTGTATGTGTCGAGTGTGAGTGTGAGTAGTGGTATCAGTATAGTATCTTGGGGAGATGAGAGTGCCTATTTGAGTTAGTATTGGTACTAGTGAGTGAATGTAGTTTAGGATCAATTAGGATATTTAGAAGTGAATGCGAGTATCCTATCTAAGAGAGTTAGTGTATGTGATTAACAGTATGTGTCAGATCTTAGTATTCCTAAGTAGGAGTGGGTACATGTGAGTGAGTGTCATTAGAGTGTTAGAGAGTTAGTTCAGTCCTAGTACCTAGAGTGTATAGAGTATCCTAGAAGTGTAGGTATGATTGGTATAATATTTTGAGCCATTCTCTAGAAATTAAATTTACTTATACCAAGCATTTTGGACCTATCAGAGTTATTGATTTTTTCGGAAATCTAGTATAACGCTAATTGCCTCAAAAGGCTTACATAAGTAAGAGTGTATAGAATGAGTATACTAGTAGTATATCGTAGTATCATAGAGTGTATAGAGTGAGCTTCCCTACTTCTTTTTTCTCATTCGGGTCATTGAGCCGACTATTCCGCATCATAGGATATCTACCTCAACCCACCCAAGAGAAGTGTGAAAATATTAATATTAACCAAGGTTCACAGTATCGATTTCGGTATCGATATCGCTATCAGTATCATTTACAGGTGATATCATGAATCTCATAGCTTCCGCTAGCAGACCACAATGTAGAGCCAAACGTGAAGCAGAGCTTCATATTCAAAATATTAGAAGTAAAAAGTTTTTGATTGGTGGTGGGACGAGAAAGGATTCTGACTCGTCCCACCACCAATCGAATTCTTTTTACTTCTAATACTTTGAATATAAAGCTCTGCTTCACGTTTGACTCTACATTATGCTCTGCTAGCGGAAGCTATGAAATTCAGGATATCAACCGTAAATGATACCGAAACCGATTTTGATACCGATACCGATATTGTGAACCTTGGTTAACATTAATATTTCTATACTTCTGTAGGGTGAGATTGAGGTAGATATCATATGATGTTGAATAGGATGCTGAGAGAGTCGAATGTGAAGCAGAGAAATAGAGGGGGGTCAGAGAGGGGGCCTTCTTGTTGAATATGTGACAACACTCATTTGATACTCTTGTGTCTATATGCATCAATTTGGAATACACTCGAATAATGTGTATCTATCTTTGCAGAATTATTGTCAAATGGATATGAATTACTATCTATGGCATCGTTCGTAGATGTATAATCGTCATCCTGATGACATGTGTGGTGTGCGGGATGAATTTATACATGGGGTAGAGAAATTCCTATAGTTCGCCAAGGCATTCCCTCGGTACATGGACCGTACCAAAATTAAGTGTCCATGTATGAGATGTCACAACATGAAATATTATCCAAAGGTAGATGTGACATATCATTTGTACTCGAGAGGTTTTATGTCGAATTACTATCAATGGACGTCACATAGAGAACTTGTGCCTTTAGCATCGGAGTTGGAGCCTAATTTCTCGTATATGAATGTCCATAACCATGCTGGTTATGACGAAGGGTGCGTGAACGTGGATTTTGACACTGCGAGGCCTAGTTTCGATCCAGACAATCATAATACGGCAGAGGAGGCACCGAATGCCAATGTTGCGAAGTTCATGGAGTTGCTGGAAAATACATGGACTCCTTTGTATTCTGGTTGTGAGGATCATTCACCGTTGGAGGTGGTTACAAGAATGCTGAGCATCAAGTCCGATTTTAACATGTCTCAAGAATGCTACAACCGAATCATCGAGTTGATTATAGAGATCTTGTCGGTAGGTGCAAAGTTACCTACAGACTTCTACCGGTCTAAGAGGATGGTGAGATCTCTCTGGATGGGATACGAAAAAATTGATGTATGTCGCAATGGGTGCATGTTGTACTATAAGGACGACAAGGATGAAGACGTGTGCAAATTTTATGGCGCTGATCACTACAAGGCAACAAGTTCAAGTAGGACTCCCGGTGCAAGGAAGCCTACCGATTCGATGCACTACTTGCCGTTGACGCTGCGGTTGTAGAGGTTGTTTATGGTGAAGGAGACAGCAAAAAAAATGAGCTAGCACAGACGGGAACAGATCGATGGAGTGTTGGATCATCCATCTGATGGGGAAGCATGGAAGCACTTTGATCGAGAGTATCCAGATTTTACTTCGGATCCGCATAATGTCAGATTGTGTCTCTCCTCCGACGGTTTTACCCCATTCAGACTTTCGCGCTCCCAGTATTCGTATTGGCCTATGATCGTCACTCCGTACAATCTACCGCCTTGGATGTGTATGAAGACTCCGTATATGTTTCTTACCGTTATTATCTCGGGTCCGAACAATTCGAAGAGGAACATCGATGTGTATTTACAGCCATTGATAGATGAGTTAAATCAGCTGTAGGAAGTAGGTGCCAACACCTACGATGTTTCTAGAAAGTAAAATTTTCAGATGAGGGCCGTACTGATATGGACCATCAACGACTTTCCGGCATATAAAATGTTATCTGGATGGAGCACTCATGGTCGTCTCTTATGTCCGTATTGCATGGATCGCACGAAGGCTTTCTATTTAAAACACAGAGGAAAATCGTGCTTCTTCGATTGTCATCGACAGTTTTTGCCTAAGGACCATCCGTTTTAGAGGAACATGAATACATTTCGTGATGGCATTGTAGAGAAGGCCAATCCACCGCCAAGGTGGACCGGAGGCACGATTTGGAAGGAGGTCAAGGATTTTCCAAGTGCTATCGAAGAGCCTACAAAGGGATACAAGTGTGATAAATTTGGCCGCACTCATAATTGGACAAAAATAAGTATGTTATGGGACCTACTCACCTGCCTTATTGGAGCACCAATCTGATCAGACATAACCTTGATGTCATACATATCGAGAAGAATGTGTTTGACAACATAATCAATACTGTGATGGACATAAAGGGAAAGACAAAAGACAATCCCAAGGCCAAGTTGGACTTGGAAGATATATGCAGACGTCCTGCGTTACATTTGATAAAAGAAGGAAATGGAAAGTATAAGCAGCCGAAGGCAATTTTCTCACTAGACATGGAGGATAAAGTGAGGCTTTGTAGGTGGATTCAGGGCCTAAAATTTCCTGACGGATGCGTGTCGAATTTAAGAAGATGCGTCGACCCGAAGGAGAAAAAACTGACGAGTATGAAGAGCCACGACTGTCATGTATTTATGGAGAGGTTAATTCTGATAGCATTTCGGGAATTATTACTGTTGGTCGTTTGGGATCCGTTAACAGAGTTGAGCATATTCTTCAGAGATCTTTGTTCTACTAAGTTGCTTGTCGATCGTCTAGAAAAGTAAGAGAATGACATTACAGTAACGCTGTGCAAGCTTGAGAGGGTGTTCCCTCCTGGGTTCTTCGACTCCATGGAGCATTTGCCAATTCATCTATCCTACGAGGCACGTATTGGTGGGCCCGTCGGTTATCGGTGGATGTACCCGTTTGAGCGGCATTTGAACCATCTAAAGAGAAAGGTGAAAGACATGGCTCGGGTCGAGGGTTCTATTTATGAAGCCTAAGTTCTCGAGGAGATTATAAACTTCTGCTCGATGTATTTCAAGCCACATGTTGCTACTAATAGAACAAGAGCTTCCAGAAATGATGATGGATATCTTGAATCTAATGATGCAATACTGAAAGTCTTTAATGCTTTCGGAAAGCCTTCCGGGAAAATAAAAAAAAGATATCTGAATGACGAGGAACTAAGGGATACTCAGTTATATATATTGCTCAACTACGATAAGGAGAAGTGGAGAAGCTCGAGGGATAAGTAACTAACACGTCCATATTTACATCATCTATGCTTGTAATAGTATCCAATATTATTATTACACTAATTGGTATATGTGTTGTTATTTTCAGCACATTTAATGATGAGGTGAGGTCGAGTAGACAGTACATAACGGATGAAAAACTAGAACATGAAATAAGATGTCATTTTTCTTCATAGTTGAGTGCATATGTAAGATGATGCAGTAATTGCTTCTCGTATATGCACTTTGTACAATAATTAACGGAACGTTGAATTTAATTTCTTATCTTGTGGTATTTAGGTCGATCGTCCGGACACAATACTAGAGAATGAGTCTATTAAAACTCTAGCCAAGGGGCCCATTTTTCTGTCAAAATATGGCCAAGCTATTATGTGAATGGGTTTAGGTTCAAGTCAGCAAATGCTCCGATCAGAGAGAACTTTCCAGATCTTGATTCGACCAAAAATAGTTATTTGTGTATCTGATCTAAAAACTACAAAGATGTAGATCCGGGCAATGATTTCTATGACGTCTTACGGAAGATTGTGGAGTTGACATATAACTACGACGTAGAGCCGGCTAAGATCATGTTGTTCAGGTGTGATTGGTTCGATCCGATCCAAGATCAAGGTTAGAAAATTGACAAGCATGGTCTTGTGGATATTAACTACCGCCGTCGATATGAAGGATACGAACCATTTGTCCTAGCAAGTCAGGGTCAACTAGTTTACTTCATTACTTATCCTAGACGGGGAACAACTAGGTTAGACTGGTGGGCAGTATGCAAGACTAAAGCCAAAAATACCCACGATGTTAACAAAATAGCTTATCAAGAGGACGAGCTACCTCTCGTAACAAATAAAGTTGATGTGGACACAACAAAAGTTCCATATTACACGTTTAATTGTATAGAAGAGGTAGAAGTATTCGAAGAGGAAAACAAAGTAAATGAAAGCGAAGATGAGGAGAAAGAGGAAGATGAGGACGCGGAGGATGAAGAAGATGAATTTTCAGAAGATGATTGAAAGTAAAATAAAATATAAAATATCTTCCACATTACACGTCTAATATTGTCATTTTGTTTAATTCTTAATTAATCTCTATGTTTCCATCAATCTTACCAGATGGCACCCATGACCCGAGACGTCGCTTGAGAGAGGCACATATGGCTGCTGAGGAGGTAGTGGCACCTCCTGCTGCTGAGAAGGTAGTGGTACCTACTGCAGAGATGACGGTCAAGGAAGTACTTTCTCCTACTATTAAGGAGGAAGTGATTCCTAAAGCCGAGATTACTGTGAAGGAGGAGGTGGCACCAGAGGGCAGTTGTACCGGGAGTTCCAGTCATCCATCTCCTCTGGATATTGATCTTGTTGGCATGGATCCTACTTATGCGCAGTGGCTGAGGAGGGATCTCTCTGCGCCTACATAGAGGACAATAGATATATATGATATGATTTTTGACCGGCTTTATTTCCGGTAGACTTATTTCTGGGTTAGACTTGGATGTTTCTAGATGTTATTATAGACTTGGGTGTTTATTTTACTTTCTGTATGTTTCTGGATGTTTTTTTTTACTTTCTGGATGTTTTTGGATGTTTATGGAGTCTATTATCTAGACTTGGTTATTATATAGAAATTTAATGGAGGGTTGCTCCGGGTCTATTTTTTATAAACTGTTATACGTTAAATGTATGTTTATTATCTACAAATTCAACGGAGAGTTGCTTCGGGTCTATCTTTATAACCTGTGATATATTAAATACATGATTATTATCTTCTAGATATCTATTTCTATCAGGTATGGCAGGACGCAAAGGATCGTACCACCGTGGCAGTAGAGGAGTATCCCGTGGAGGTAGAGGTTCCACCGGTGGACGGAGTGGTACTCCGTTAGTGGATAACAGTTTCGGTCCCTCGTCTTAGTACTCCAGTGTACCAGCCACTCGGATCTCCATCTGCATCGACGGTACGTGGCAGCACTCATGGGACGGACAGTTCTATGCCTGATCCTAGCCCGTCCAGCAGAATTCCTCCTGCAGACGGTACTATAAAGACGGAGGAGCGGGTGGAGGAGGTCGCACCTACGCCATCTATATATGATATGAGCGATCCCCCATGCGCCCCTCCGGACGAGACGAGGATGGAGATTTGGTCCGACGGGTCTACAAAGTAAGTTAATTAGTTAACATTTATTTATACTTATATCTATATATTAATGAATTTAATTATCGTTGTTTAGATATCGTCTCCCGTTAGTTCAGAGGGCATTGGGGCTATTTCTGAGGTCCAACTACGGCGGGTCTTGGATCAACTACTCGGATACCTCGGATGAGAGGAAGGCATTCTGGTTTGCCCACTTCAAGGTAAATAAAGTATATTGGTTTTGGTATAAATCATATTTTATGCATATTGTATAGCTAACTAATTTAATTTTTGTAGAAAACATATTTTTATCTACTGCACTGGTCTGAGACGATTGAGAAGCAATTTCCTGCCGTTGCTGCCAAGTTGATCCAGGATGCGATCGACGACCAGAAGAGTCGAGACCATTCTGGAAAAGGGATCCAAGGTTGGATCATGCCTGAGCAGTGGACTGCCATGAAGGCTAGATTCGACGCTCCTAGGTATAAGGAACGGTCGAAGAAGGCAAAGGTAGCTAGGACGAAGGCAGGAAAGTGGTATGGTGGCTCAATTCCTATGACGAAACATTTTTATTGCCTGGTATGTGTTTTGTAATATATTATTTTAATAAAAGTATTAATAAAATATTTAATTTCAATGACAAATATTTTTTATAACAGGTAAAGAAGGGTGTGAACCCCAACATGGTGACGGTCTTCCTGGCTACCCATCGGAAGGACGAAAAGATCATCGATGATCGGGCCACGCAGAGCTATGTAAGTATTACTTTACGTGTCACTACCTTTATTATAACTTAAGATATATGCAAATATATCCATAGACGGGGAACAACTAGGTTGGTAGTAAATATTATGCTTATCGAGATGCGTACTTTTCTAGGATGAGTATTTAGGCTAGAGCATGAGCTTACTAGTGCATCTGCGGAGGGAGGGGCTGGTACTTCCGCGCAGACCCCTCCGACTCGGACGATGGACGAGCTCTGGATGACCGCCGTTGGTGGTCTTCAGAGGGGTATGTACCACGGTAAGGGATCCTACGACGCCTTTGTGGCGGCATAGTCATCCAGAGCCTCCTCTGCCAGTGTGCATTCCCCACAGCCCTTAGAGGAGTCAGTTCGAGTGGGGGAACTCTGTCTCCAACTTACTGAGCTGCGTGACGAACTGTTGCGGAGGATGGAGCAGCTCCAGTCTCAGCCGCAGACGGACGATGCGGCCCTCACCGCACGATTTGATATGCTCGAGCGCACTATTAGGGAGACGGGTGAGAGGACGGATCGTGCCGTTCAGGTGGTGTAGGGGATGCAGGCGGCCATTGGCGAGCAGGTTTCGTGGCTGGCGGATGTTATGGCTTCCACCAACTCCAGACTGTTGGCCATGGAGCATACACTTCCTGGTCATGCTTCGGCATCCACACCAACTACAACGGCTCCACTGCCTCCTCTTCCTCCTACTGATGGGTCATCACCGGTGATGCTGACCCCAGAGCAGTATAGGTTCCTGGTGTCCCAGGTGCAGGCACTGCCTACTCCTCCTCCTCCTCATCCTGACCAGGCATAGTCCTTTATTGGACTTGTTTTCATTTGTTGTATTGGTGACCCATTGTTGGGTCTTTATGTATTTGTTGGTTTATGTATTTATTTTATCCCGGGTATGACTATTTGTGTTATGTTACGTTGAATATTATCGGACACA